>CATKWD010000047.1:0-41181 GCA_949825005.1 Gasteruption jaculator
CGGTAGGTAGCAAGGTGCGCTTTTTTTATAGTGGTTTCCCCGGTAGGCCTAATCCACTCTCTTATTTAATTGAGAAGTTGTTCGAAGTGCCGACTTTCTTCTCGAAGGCAAATTTCGGCCCTTCGAACAACATTCCGCGTCGCACGAAGCGCCATGTCTGGCGTAATGGTACGGAAGGCCGCAACAATAGCTTCACGAACCTCCTCTTCTGTGCCATTACGCCGATCCTCGATACGATTTTTTATGTGCCCCCAGACAAAAAAATCTAGGGGCGTAAGATCCGGTGATCTTGGGGGCCAAGTAACCGGGCCACTGCGACCTATCCATCTTTCGTTGAAGTCCCGGTCCAAAAGCTCGCGAACTCTGCGGTGATAACGGGCCGGTGCTCCATCGTGTTGAAAATACAATTCTGCTCTCACTCGAAGCGGCACATCTTCGAGCAATTGCGGAATTGTATTTTCAACAAAATCTGCATAAATAGGGCCATTCAGGCGTGGCGGCAAAAAATACGGTCCGATCTGAAAATATACAAAAAGGCAATTTGAAATTTTGAAATAAATTTATTTTATATTCAAATATTATTTAAAAAATTATTTTATTTACCACTTGGCTCCCCACTAGTCTCCCCACTAGTATGGAGTAACGGTATTGAAAACCGCCTTCCCTAACCGCATGGGGGTTTTCTTCAGCCCACTGCAAAAAGCTGTGGGAGTTAAAGATGCCGTTCGGCGTTATCGTAGACTCGTCGCTCCACAAAATACATTCCGGAAACGAAGCGTCGCGACGACACTGCGCGAGAAACCCTGTAAGTGATAAAAAAAAATAATTTGTATTTTACGGTAAAAGTACCGCAATTATAATAAAAATAATGGTAATAATATTTACCAGCACAAAAATTGATTCGATGTTGGTAATCTCCGGGCGACAGTTGGTGCACCCGCTGATATCGATACGGATGCAGCCCGTTTACCCGTAGAACTTCGTCAACCTGATATCTGGAGATGCCTAAAGCTCTCCCAGCGCGTCGTATGCTGCTACCAGGGTTTTCGTCGAAGTGATTCAAAATTGCCTCCTCCTCGTCTACTGTGCGACGTACCGGCCTTTCGCGTCTTCTTCTCCTTGTCACGGAGCCGGTATCAAAAAACCGTTGAGCCACACGCGTCATTGTCACGTGCGTTGGTACTCTCCGGTTTGGGTACCTTCGCGCGTACAACCGTACCGCAGCCCGGGCGTTTTCATCTTCCTTCGCGAAACACATCACCATCGCGATATATTCCGCATTTGTATAATTCATTTTGAAATTCACTGTATAAACTTTACACTGTACAGTAACTTGAATGAAAATGGTGAAAATGACTGCTTTGCACCCGAATTTATGTAAATAGGAAATGCAGTCTCCAATGCAGGTGGGGATGTTAGACAAAATATGATTAAGGTTTTTCCGAGACAAGTAGAGGTATTTTATTGAAGGTATCATTAAACATACCGGACGGTACTTCAACTCGTCTCAGAATCACTTTAATTGTTTTTTGTACCTGTACTCGTTCAAGTAAAAGATAAACCAATCTTTTCATGAACCCTTTACCTACCTACATGGGGTTTTCCCGAACAAGTGCAGGTACAAAAAATAATTAAAGTTTTTCTGAGACGAGTGCAGGTACCGTCCGGTATGTTTAATGATACTCTCAATAAAATATTCGAGCCCTGGTAAATGTCTTATTTTCTTTTATATTTTTGTCTTTATAAATTACACTACTACTAATAGTACTACTATTATTTTTTATTAATTTTTATCGCCATCACCATCATCATTATTATGTTGTTGTTATTAATATTTTATTAAGGTGATGGTAACTATGTTGATAAAAAATAAACAAAAATATTATTGATAGTAGTAATAGTAGCAGTAGAATTTATGAAGAAAAAAAAAAAGAAGAAAATAAGACATTGACCAGGGCTCGAACCCTCGTCAAAAGGTTCACAGTGATTCAAAAGCCAAGCGCTTTACCACTGTGCTACCGACGCTATTTAGAACTTGTGTACAAGTTTAAGATATTAACTGTAGCGCATGGTTCTGGTTTATTAGGTTTGCAATTTCACTGAAATCTGAAGAAATTCTGTATTAGGCGTCTCTGTTACCAAGTTGTCTCTGATTTTTTTCAAAATTTTTCGTAAGGTTTTCGAATTTTGGTCATTACTGGTCCCATTTTGTGGAAATTGACACAAATTAATCTTTTTCGAAAAGCTATCGAATGACCCATTGATTAGCGACACTTTTGACTCTCTTATTCCAACCTTTCATGATTTGCTTTTTTTTAATCGAATTGAATCGAGTTTGAAATAATAATTAGAACAACAACTATCATAATAATGATGATCATGATGATACAAAACAAATTAATAGAATAACAATAATAATAGTAATAGTATTAGTTTAATAATAATGATGGTAATAACAATGATGACGATGACGATGATATTTTTTTATCATCATCGTTACCAATATCATAATAAAATAATAATAATAACAATAACAACAACGATAATAATGATGATAGTGATGACGATAAAAAATAAATAAAAAGAAATAGTAGAAATATTATTTATGAAGAAAAAAAACATAAAAGAAAATAAGACATTGACCCGGGCTCGAACCCACGTCAAAACATTCGCAGCGATTCAAAAGCCAAGCGCTTTACCACTGCGCTACCGACACCACTGAGAACTTGTGTATAAGTTTAAGATATAAACTGTACCGCGTGGTTCTGGTTAATTAGGTTTAAAATTTCACTGAAATGTGAAAAAATTCTGTAATAGGCGTCTTTGTTATCAAATCTCGAGTTTTCAATAATAATTACAACAGCAACCCTAGTAATAATGATAACAATGAAAAAAATTATAACAATGATAGTAATAATAATGATGATGATAATGATAATAATATTAATAATAATAATAATAATAATAATAATAATAATAAAAGTGGTAGTACTCGTAATGGCAGTAATAATACAAGTAAGAATTTGATGGTTTTAAATTTCGCCATTTTGTTTCTTATGTATTATTATTACTACAACTTTATTGTCCAACGAAAACACACACAACCATAGTAGTGAGGTAGTGGTAGTAATAGAAGAAATATCATACGTAAGATTTTCAATGTTTGGTGTTATACCATATGATTTCTTAAGTATTACCACTACTACTACTACTACTCTGTTGCCGAAGAAGAACACACCATAGTGTAGTATTGTCGTGTTGGTAGTAGTAGAAGCAATAACAGACGTAAGATTTCCAATGTTTTGGTGTTACCATATGATTTCTTAAGTATTACCACTACTACTCCTCTGTTGCCGAAGGACAACACACTATAGTGTATTGTATTGTAGTAGTGGTAACAGTAGAAGCAATGTGTTGATGTTACCCTTATCTTAGTTTTTGTAAACTTCAAGTGTAGGGCTGAGTCTAATGGTACTAAATTATTTTCTACGCCTACCAAAGCCGTTTCGTCGTTCTGATTGGCCGGAACGTTTCAATTAATAACTCGGTAATTAATCCGAATTTCCAAAAATGGTACACGACTTTTCGTCTCCATTTTTCACCATCTGTCTGGGGTTTTCGGGTGTAACACTTTATACCGGACACCCTGTATACCGATTCGTTCATGATATGTGTCGTATTAAGCATTTTTTTCATGTATGAGTACATGAAAAAAACATCAAGGGACCGATAATAGAAACGTAAGAACGTTTTTGAGAATTGCAGCAGAAAATTATTCGTAATTTTTTTCTCTATGATGTTGATGGAAATAAATCGTCCATGATATTTTCGCTGAATGTACACATTATTCTCGCACATTAGATCTGATAAATATCAATACGTCCATGATATATATCAGTATTTACGTGCATCTGCTATGCATAGGTACCTCACAGGACCGAAATTAGAAACGTAAGGGTATTTGTGAGGACCGCAGTACAAAATTAATTATTCAACTCCGTAAATTCCTTTTTTTAACTCTTTACATGTAAAGACGGTAATTTCTTTTGAACTTACTGTTGATAAAATGAATTTACTGCGTTGAATAATTAATTTTTTACTGCGGTCCTCACAAATACCCTTACGAATCTAATTTCGGTCCTCTGAGGTATCTATACATAGCAAATACACGTAAATAATGATATGTATCATGGACGTACTGGTATTTACTAGGTACGATATGCGACAATAATGCGTACTTTTAGCGAAAATATCATGACGACGGGTCTGAAATCAAGCGGGAATTTCAAAACTCCAAGCGGGAAATTTAAATTACTCCCGGTGGACCTGATCCTTTCTAAAGGAGGAGAGTCAGCAAACTCTTCCCCGATGGGGAGGAACCGTCTCCACTCGGGATGATTCTTACCAGGGGTCTATAAGGGCCGCCGGTTTACCCAGCAGGAAACGGCAAGCAAGTGGATTTCCTAACTTTTCTATGTGCGACGAGACTGTCGGTAATGCCCAACAGAGGTTCCGCTAGGTGTTACGGTTTCTCGGCACCTTCCCTCCGTGACCGAAACGAATCTATACTGTCGGTTTACCCAACGGGGTGGCCTGAAGGGTCGGTCTACCCAACCTCTTCTACCGAGAGTCTGAACAATGCTTATGGAATACTCCGAGGTCGGTTTACCCAACCAAGGAGTTCTAATCGAGATGCGTTCGGAGTTACCCAACCACAATGCCGTTTTCCCTTACCTGGTGTTTCTCTTGGCTTAGCGTGTTGCTTGAGCTTCGAGACGAAACTGACTTCTCGGAGCTCGGGGAGCTCCTCTTATCTTCTCGGGGTATGCGCTTCCTTCGTGGAGACGCCGGAGTCGCCAGCGACCCTCTAGTGGCGTCTCTATTAACCCCACGTCTTCGAGGAGTCTTCGGGGGGAGAGGAAAGAGTCCCGCAGAACTCTGCCCCTGCCGAATACTTCCGCGCTTCCCTTTATACATAATTTTTATGAGCAGAAAAATGACTTCGTCACACCCCCTCTTTACTTTTAAAAAAAAAATTATAATTTTCAAAAATTTTTTTTTTGAAGAATTTTTTAAATTCTTTTTTTCTTTTCTTTGCGTTTTTTTCTTACAAATTGGATAAGCATTTCATGCTAGCCATATTTTACATAAAAGAAATAAAAAATTCCATTTAGGATATTTTTACAAAAATAAATTCACAAAATAAATTTCGCAAGAAATATTTACAATTTAACGCTGTTTTACAATTTCTGTATGACAGTCGTCGTTCGATTTTTGAAACAGCGTAGGACGACTTTTGTTCCGTCGGCTAGAATCGTCCGCTTCTTTCTCTGGAGGCGCTTCCTCCTTTTGTTGGCCTTCCCTTGGGGCTGGCTGTCCATTTTTTCCTCCATGGGCTTCTGGCTCCCTTCGTTGTTTGGCCTGTTCTCCTTGTCCTCTTCGAAGACTTTTTGCGTGGCCTGGAGTTCCTGTTCGAAACTCAACTCCCCTGGAGTTTCCGTCTCGTTAGCCGGTAGTAGTCTTTCGGCTACCGGGACTTCCTCGGGTTTGTTCTCCGGAGGATTCTGCCTTCTAGGGACAATGGAGATTCGTTCCTCCCAGAGGACTGGGCGGATTTTGATTTTTCTTTTCCTTCTCTCCAGATTTTCTGGAGCTGCCTTTTTCCAAAACGGAGTTACCCGGTTACCCGTCCGTTTTTTCTTCTCCTCAACTATTTCCGCCCACATGTCTTCAAAGTTCTTTTTTTGAAATTAAGAGTCCATTTTCTAAACTCGCTCGTACGTTTGAATTTGAATCTTCTGGAACAATGAATAAAAAATATTAAGCTCGCTTAGTCGTGGTAGATTTTCAAATCTTTAACGTGCGCTCTGAACACCTTCCCTCCTTCGCCAGTAATTTCAACTATTACCGGACTAATAATTTTGCTGACTTTAAAAACGTCCGGATATGGCGGCGCTAGTTTAGCGGAGAAGTTCTCCGCTGCCGCCGATAGAGGGTGTTCCCTCCTTTTTACTAAATCACCTAGCTTCGGTTGCCAGTCTCGTCTTTGTTTATCATAGTTTAATTTTTGCTTCGTAAAAGCTCTGGCAAGGTTAGTTTTAACCAATTCAAAAGTTTCTCTTAATCTTTGAATATTTTCTAAGTGAGAATTTTGGTTAAACTCTAGTTCTTTTTGTTCCTCTTGTGCGAGTGATTTTGGTGGAATAACTTCTCTTCCAAAATTTAGGAAAGCTGGGGTGAACCCAGTGGATTCATGGACAGAGGTGTTCAGCGCGAACATTAATTCCGGTAAATGTTTATCCCTAGATTTTTGGGAACCTTGAACATATTTCCCGATTAGAGCCTTTATTTCCCTATTTACTCTTTCTACGGGGTTACAATGGGGAGAGTATGGGGGAGTTCTTAAATGGGTTACATTGAATTCTTTTGACGTGTCCTGAAAGTCTTTGCTCAAATATTGAGTGCCATTATCGGTGATCATTTGTTTTGGGCATCCAAAACGAAAGATCACCTGTTCTTTCAGGGCTTTAGTTATGGGAGCCGCTTTCTGATGCCTTAAGGGCTGAATCTCTACCCATTTTGAGAACTTATCCTGAAAAACAACAACATAGCTGTGGCCACTGGACGATCGAGTGATTGGGCTAAAAATATCACTGGCTACCACTTCCCATGGTCGGGAAGCGACCACAGTACCCATTTTACCAGCTGGTTTAATTCGCGGTAAGTCGTATTCTTGACATTTCTCGCAGCGGCGAACGTAATTACAAAGGGTCTAGCCGGATAAGAGAGTCAAATCGGCCTTTGAGTCAATCGGGAAACGAATTGCACCATAATGTTCGGGGGAAAAAATGAGTAAGAACCCTAGATTTTCAGTCCCCAAAACGCACTAGGGTCCCTATAAACTCCGGTCTAGTGATTTTAGGTTTTTCGACGATATGTCGATCAGCTTTCGAGCTAGAAAAAAAGTTTTTTTTCATTTTGTAGGGTTTTTTAAGCCCTACAAATTGTTGACATCAAACAAATTTTTGGCGCAAAATTCAAGTTTTTAGAGCCGTTCGAAAATTTTAAAATTCAATATATCGAAAACAACGACCGACTCATCGCTAGAAAAAATATATGTTATGTATTTTCACTTCAAAAATTTCTCTGAATTTTTTCAGATTTTTTAAGGTGGTGGAACGTACTGAAAAAAAATCAAAACTACTAAGAACTTCAGTTTTTTGCTCCTAGCGCTTTGAGGTTATGTTTTATGATAAAAACGATTGAACCATTAAATTTTGCGGAAAAAAAATACATCGAAAACATGCATCATACGCGTCAAAATAATGTTCGGTTGACCTTGAATATACATGGAATATATAGGGACGCCATCGGCCATCTAGGGATTTTCATTGTTCGGTTAATTCGTTCAGGCGTAGCCTAGTTATCGCAATATTTTCAAACATGCGATACATGATTTGCCATTATTTTTACAATTGGACATAACCTCAAAGCGCTAGAAGCAAAAAGTCATTGAAAAATTCAGTTTTTTACTCCTGCAGCCTCGAGGTTATGTTCTGCGATAAAACCAATGGTACCATCGAATTCTACGGAAAAAAATACACGGAGAACATTCATCACACGTCTCAAAATAATGTTCGGTTGACCTTAAATATACAAGGAATATGTCCCTGTATAGGGACGCCGTCGGCCGTCTAGGGATTTTCATTGTTCGGCTATTATACAAATTCTTGAAGACCATTATTCAATTGAAATTAATAAAATGCACTTTTCTATGGTTCCAATTTGTTAAAATTGCTCTTGACGAACCATAAGTACAAAAACCTCTTTAACAATTATTGATAGCCAGTAGTGATCAATACCGTCGTCAGGACTCATCAACAATCGTTTGAAAAAGTAAGTTTTATCAAATTTATATCTCGCTAGGACACAAAATATTCAGGAAAACTAGTTCGAGCATTCTGGTGTTCTAGAATGAAGTAAAAAATACCTTTCGAAGCATCGAAGCATTGAAAAGTTTATCAGAAGTCCTACTGGACATAGACTGGATATTTTGTGTCCTAGCGAGATATAAATGTGATAAAACTTACTTTTTCAAACGATTGTTCATGAGTCCTGACGACGGTATTGATCACTACTGGCTATCAATAATTGTTAAAGAGTTTTTTTGTACTTATGGTACGTCAAGAGCAATTTTAATAAATTGGAGCCATAGAAATGTGCATTTTATTAATTCCATTTGAATAATGGTCTTCAAGAATTTGTATAATAGCCGAACAATGAAAATCCCTAGACGGCCGACGGCATCCCTATATAGGGACATATTCCTTGTATATTCAAAGTAAACCGAACGTTATTTTGAGACGTGTGATGCATGTTCTCGATGTATTTTATTCCGTAGAATTCGATGGTACCATTGGTTTTATCGTAGAACATATAACCTCGAGGCTCCAGGAGTAAAAAACTGAATTTTTCAGTGACTTTTTGTTTCTAGCGCTTTGAGGTTATCTCCAATGGTAAAAACAATGGCAGAATCGGATTCTACGGAAAAAGATACGTCGAAATCATGTATCGCATGTTTGAAGATATTGCGATAACTAGGCTACGCCTGAACGAATTAACCGAACAATGAAAATCCCTAGATGGCCGATGGCGTCCCTATATATTCCATGTATATTCAAGGTCAACCGAACATTATTTTGACACGTATGATGCATGTTTTCGATGTATTTTTTTTTCCGCAGAATTTAATGGTTCCATCGTTTTTATCATAAAAGATAACCTCAAAGCGCTAGGAGCAAAAAACTGGAGTTCTTAGTAGTTTTTATTTTTTTTCAGTACGTTCCACCACTTTAAAAAATCTGAAAAAATTCAGAGAAATTTTTGAAGTGAAAATACATAACATATATTTTTTCTAGCGATGAGTCGGTCGTTGTTTTCGATATATTGAATTTTAAAATTTTCAAACGGCTCTTAAAACTTGAATTTCGCGCCAAAAATTTTTTTGATAGCAACAATTTGTAGGGCTTAAAAAACCCTACAAAATGGAAAAAAAACTTTTTTCTTGCTCGAAAGCTGATCGAGATATCGTCGAAAAACCTAAAATCACTAGACCGGAGTTTATAGGGACCCTAGTGCGTTTTGGGGACTGAAAATCCAGGGTTCTTACTCATTTTTTCCCCCGAACATTATGGTGCAATTCGTTTCCCGATTGACTCAAAGGCCGATTTGACTATCTTATCCGGCTAGACCCTTTCACCGTGCATCCATGGCCAAAAATAGTTTTGGGTGATGCGGGCTATCGTTTTAGCGATCCCCCTATGTCCAGCGGTGGCTGCGTCGTGGCTTTCTTTAAGAACTTTATCTCTTAGTGGTTGTGGAACGCATATCTTCCAGGCTTCGCCTTTTCTCATGTTTGTCCAATCCGAGTTGGAGAACATTTGCTTGCACAGAGTGCCATTTATTATCTGATAGTCCGGGAACCTTTCTGGGTTTTCCCGGACTTTTGCCATCATGTTCCTGTACCAGTCGCACTGATATTCCGGCGAGATGGTTGTGATTGCGACTTCTTCTTCTTCTTCCTCTTCTAAGTTACTTTCTTGCCCTGGATGTCGCGACAGTGCATCTGCGACTTGATTCTGCGTTCCTTTTCGATATAGAATCTCAAAATCATACTGTTGGAGGAAGAGGTTCCACCAAGCGACTCTTCCTGTTGGATTCTCCATCTTGACGAGCCATTTTAGGGCCTGATGGTCTGTAATTACCAGGAATCTGTAGCCTTCTAGGTAACATCTCATCTTCTTAATTCCCTATATGATGGCGAGACATTCTTTTTCGGTCGTCGAGTAATTCTTCTCGGCTTTTGTTAAGCTTCTACTTGCGTAGGCTATAACAAATTCTTTTTCATCGTATTTTTGGGTTAGTACTACCCCTAATCCTTCGTTGCTTGCATCCGTTTGCAATATGGACTTTTCTTGAAAGTCGGGTGCTGAAATGATTGGGGCTTGAACCAATCTTTGTTTTAAATTTTCGAATGCTTCTTGCTCGGCTTTCTTCCATTCCCATTTCTTCTTTTTTTCTAATAACTTGGTGAGCGGCTTTGCTATCCTTAAGCAGTCTGGGATAAATCTCCTGTACCAGGAGATCATTCCGAGGAATCGTCTCACCTCTTTAATAGTTTGGGGGGCTGGAAGGCTCTCAATTGCTTTGACTTTTTCGGGATCCGTTTGGATCCCTTTGTCAGTTATCAAGTGTCCTAAATAGACAAGTTCCTTTTGAAAGAAAGTACTCTTTTCCTTGTTTATTCTTAAATTAGCCTTTTTTAGTTTATCAAATACTTTAATTAGGTTTTCAAGGTGTTTTTCTCTCGATTCGCCTACCACGATTATATCGTCTAGGTAGGCGAACGCAAATGGCTCCATATCGGGGGTTATTACCCTGTCGAGAAGTCACTGGAACGTAGCGGGAGCTGAATGGATTCCAAAAGGCATAACTTTAAATTGAAAAAGGCCTTTTCCTGGTACGGTGAAGGCCGTTATGGGTTTACTGGCTTCGTCCAGCGGGACTTGCCAGTACCCGTCCTTTAAATCGATGGCTGAGACATATTGAGTATGTCTCAGCCTATCCAAAATGGCATTCACCTGTGGCAGGGGATAGGCATCTTTTTCTGTGACTTCATTGACTTTCCTGTAGTCAACACAGAACCTATATTGCTTGTTTTTCTTCTTGACGAGTACCACAGGAGAGCTCCATGGACTTTCTGAAGGTTCGATAATGCCTTCTTTCAACATTTCCTCCACTTTTTCGTTCATAATAACCTGTATTGCTGGATTCCTTGGTGAATAACGGGTTTTTATAGGATGGTCGCATTTCACCCTTAATTTATGCTTTATTAAAGGGGTTGGACCTCTTATCTCTTCCATTTCCTTGCAGGGTGTCTTGAACTTCTTTCCATCCGATGGTGAGGACTTCCAGTGGTTTTTCCCTCGGAGTATCGATCCATCCGATCGTGTGGAGTTCTAAATCTTCATTTTTCTCCCAGGTATTATCTTCTTTTGAGAATTTTAATCTTAAATTCAGTTTTCTTAGGGTATCTACTCCAAGGATTACTCCGGGTTTCAAATTATTCATAATGTGTACGGTAGTATCGTACTTTTTGTCATTAATTGACATTTCCACGGTGGCGATACCTTTAATGTCGATTTCTCTTCCATCCGCCACCGTGGCTTTCCAAGCTGATGGTCTCAGCTTCTCTTTCTTGTCGAGCTGGAGCCACTCTTCTTTACCCATGTATGATTGTATGGCTCCAGTGTCGACTAAACCTCTGAAGGGTTTTCCTTCGATCTCCAGATCTAGGTAAATTCTATTGTCCGAAATAACCAGGAGAGCATCGAGACTAGGCTCTATCTCCTGGGTTTTCTTGCTCGTACTAGGTATCGGGGCTTTTTCTTCGGGCTTCTTTGTAGCTTCTTTCTTCGTAAATGTGGGCCTTACAATCCCTGTTAAGAACATTCTTTTTCCCACACCAGGAACAGAAAATCTTCCTTTCATTTTTACAATCCCTGTTAAGAACATTCTTTTTCCCACACCAAGAACAGAAAATCTTCCTTTCATTTTTACAATCCCTGTTAGGAACATTCTTTTTCCCACACCAGGAACAGAAAATCTTCCTTTCATTTTTACAATTAATCATTCTGTGTCCCCTCTGTCCACAGCGCCAGCAGCATTCTGAACTGATATAAGGATTATTAACAGTTAAAATCTCCGGTTTATTTTTCTTATTTTTTGGAGTTTCTGCCGCTTTGCGTGTTTCCTGGACAGAGGGACTTAACACGAACTTTTCATAATCGTCTGCTAGCCAGACGAGGTCTTCGATAGTGTGCACGTCCGCACGTCTGATGTGCTGCCGATAGTCGGTCAGCATATTTCGGAACAACCTGTCTATTTGAGCCCTTTGAGACATTTCCCCATGGCGTCTCATTAGCGTTTGGAGGCTGGTAATATAATCTCTTGCCGGTTCTTTTAATTTCTGTTTCCTTTCTCTAATCTGTTCCTCTAATTTCCAGATGAAATCTCCAGGTGAGAAGAACCGTATCAAATCTTCTTCGAAATCTATCCAGCGTCTCCAATGCCTTTGGTTGTTCCTGTACCAGGCTATGGCTTTATCCTTTAACATGATAGGTATACAGTCTAGCAGTGTGTCCCTGCTCATCAGGCAACTGCTGCACATTTCTTCCACCCTCTCAAGCAAGGTCTGAATATTGGAATTGCCATCGTAAGTGCAATTCCATTTTCTAATTTGATTGGTGAATTTTATTTCCTCAGGCCATGGTGTACGGGTGTCCCTTTGAGAGAGCCTACTACGTATGGATTCCTGGCTCGTCTCTCTTCTTGGAGGTTCTCTTCTCGGGAGTTCTCTTCCCGAGAGTTCTCTTCTCGAGAGTTCTCTTCTTAGAGGTGCTCCATGTCCTGGGGAAGTATCCCTGTAGACGATCCTTGTCCTGGCACGTGGTACTTTGGTCGTCCTTGGCGGTAGCATTGACATTCTTGACGCTCTTTGAATTTCATTATCTAATGATGACTCCAGTGACGTGATGGTCCTGGGAATCCTGGATGTTGATGCGAAATGATTAATTCCTGCGGGATCTTGTAGGGTACGAGATTCGTTCTCGATCTGGGCTTCTGAACGTCCCGTTGTCAAGATATTTCTCCTTGAACTCCTAATTGACCGAGGTGTACTTGTATTGATTTCGCCGGCATTTGGGTCCTCAGTTTCTTGATTTTCTGTTTATTGAATTTCTTCGGAAACAGCTTTCTTTAGTTCCGCTATGAGCTTTTCCCGTGAGTCTTCCTCATTGGGGTTGATTCCCCGTTGCTTTAATTCTTTAATTATTCTTGCTTTTGTTAATTTTTGGACCCATGCTGTTCCTTTTTTGGGTCGTCCAGCCATGGTTCCTTCGAGTGTTTAAAAATATCTTCTTTGGACCCTTTTTTCAGTCCAGTTCCTCTTCCTTGAGGTTTGGATATTTTCGAGTCCCTGTTCGGGCGCCAAAAACTTGTAACAAACTTCGTCTTTTTAAGCTGAAATTCGAGAGTGGTTTTTATACCACCGGTCCTTCGAAGTCTGAATCCTTCGACGAAGCACAGCGAGCCTCCGTATTCCTCCGTAGAATAATTCCCTCAGGAGGTCTTACTAGCCATTCTGCTCAGTAAGGTAGTTGGCCAGCGATAAATGAGGGAAATAATCGCCGTAAACAAGTTTAAATATCCAATAAAATATAAGTCTCTTTATTCTCAATTTAATCTTTTATACATTTGCCACGTCCAGTGTCCAAATCATGCTACGATGTTTGAATTTGGCGCGTTAATGGGCGTGGTATATATATATATATATATATATATATATATATATTGTGATGGGGTTTTTACGGACCCCATCCAAATCTTTTGAGAATTATCCGGAGGTCCTCTTAAAGGAACCCTTCCGGAATATCCGGGAAAATGTCCAGCACGGGAATCTAACGAGAATCCCGTGTAAACGAAGAAGCACGTCGTTACCCCTGGGCACCATAACCTAATCAGTCAATCGTGACTTACGTTCTTTTATTTCTATTTTACAAAACGTTTCGTCTGGCCACTCACACGTGCCGGTATCGATCGAGGATCGGCACGCCACTAGCCTGGGGAAGTATCGCCGACTCACCAGGCCGACCAGGACCATCGCCATCTTAACCAGGAGGGATATTTAAACATCGCCGAACTGCTAACGTCGCCGATGGAAGAGGATCCGTCCTGCCGTAATCCGAAATCAGAAGAAATCGGATAGAACAGCTTCCGGCCCGGACAAGAAGAACTCCGACCTTCCTGTTCGGAGATCCTCCACGGACAGACATCCGGAAGAACTCCACCAACGATCCAGATTTCGTATCTTCCCGCATGATAAGGAGATCGCCCGTAGTACCGAGGGCAGCACAACGCAGAGGCAACCAACGATTTCAGCGCTGCGATACGGATCGTTATCCCCCTCCAGCCGGACTACCGGTAGATCTCGGGAAGAAGACGACGAAATCGAGATTCCTGTGCTGGACATCGGTGAGGCAAGACCGCCGCCTCCCTGGCCACCGCCCGGCGCCATTTTAAGGACCAACGATCCCCGTCGAATCAGATAAGGAACGAGCGAGGTTCCTTCGTAATTGTAAAGGGGTGAGTGACGCTTACCGGCGTCTCCGACTTTTCGTTTTGTGTCATTTTGATCGTACGTTTTCGAACCGTACCGGTTAGTACAACCGCGTTCCGGTCGCCCGGTCGAATTTGAACGATTCCGGGAGGAGAGTAACCGACTCTCTTCCACGTGGCTCGCCCGGAATCCGGGATTCCGGCTTGCGGTAACGTGCCCAGGGGAAACCGACCGGCTTCTCCGGAAGGTCCCAAATGTTAAGTCTGAGTAACTAAATTGTGATTCTCGAAATTTTATTGTTGAAGAGTGTGAGTGCGAGAGTGAACGAGAGAGAGAGAGAGTGAGAGAGTGCGGTCCGGACGTATCCCGGCCGACATCTTGTATTTTTGAACTAACGGTTATATCGGCGGACTAGTAAATTCGTTTGTATGCTCGGTTCAAATTATTATTAAATATAGCCCGGCCGATCCGGTTTTGTCATTTATTATTTATCGAGTTCGGGAGTTTTCTTTTTCCTGATTCCCCGTTTCTAAAGATTTTCAGCACCCAGCACCGCCAGGCGAATCCTGGCTGGCGCCCAACGGTTCAATTAAAGTGCACGTGGTGAGGTTCCCCGAGCCTCGCGAAATACCACGTCACAATATATATATATATATATATATATATATATATATATATATATATATATATATATATATATATTAGGGTGTTTAAAAAAAAACGACTTTTTTTATTTTTTTGAAGAACATTGAAAAGTTGTTAGAGAATTGCGAGAAAGAGACCCTGTGAAAACCGCAGCTCTTAATATTAATATTTAGAGGTGGCGATTCGTAATTTTGTGTTTTCCATTTAAATAACATAGAAAAATTTGTGATAAAAATTTGGAATTTTCTACCTCAATGACGAATCACTTCACAGGTATGTCCAAGCTTATTCTTATAGGAAATTTAATGCTCTACAAAAAAGGTCTGAATGACGATTCGCGTAAATCTAGCCGTCTCAAAGATATCGAGCCTCAAACTTTGGCATGTTTGAAATTATGAGATTATTTTCTCTTAAAACTCAAGATAATCAATTTGTATCACTTAAATACCTAAAATTATCAACTTTAAAGTAAATATCTACAAAAAATTAGTAGAATATTGATTGAAAGTTCTTAATTATTTGATAAATCATAATTTCAATTAATTTTTAGAGAAAAATACTTACTTATCTAAAGAATATAGTAAAAGTTCATCTTTATTCACTTATATTATGTTTGAATAACGGATTTATCTATTACAAATTTATATATTTTAATATTTATTAATCTGTTAATAAATTGTTTTTATTCATATTAATATTTTTCTTTTATCTGCTGATTTGAGAATAATATTCCTGGTCAATTGAGGTTATAATACATTTCGAGTACCTTTATTTGATTCTGTAAAAGATCATCGATTTCACCTGATTTATCTCTCTGTCTTAAGTAAATCGATTGATCTTGTTACATTGGACAATCAGTTTCGATAAGATTAGTAATCTAATATGGTAGGATGGATGATAAAATCGTTTTTCGCGCCCTCTATAAACTATTGAACATAATCCCCTATTTAACTGGCATAATAAAATGTTTTTTCATCCCTTAATGTTTGAAACTTACGTTTAATTGTTTAATTTGTAATTTATCTATATATAAAACTCAATTTATAATTTATTAGGAGTACAAAGCGGTGCATGCGTTTTAATAGAACGAGCATTAGGAAGAGAGCTTTGTTATTTACCGTGTCGTCACCACATTTTTGAATTGATTTTAAAATCGGTATTTGAAACATATTGGCCTACATCATCAGGGCCAATTTTTATCGGATTCAGAGATAATTGGAGTAAAATTGATCAAAAACAGTATATTACGGGAATTTCAGACACAGGAGTAATTGGAGTCATAACTGATACCAAAGATCAAATATTGATTCTTTTTTCGAATTACTTAGAAGTAATGATGAATAATGAATATATTTTATATCAAACGTTGATTGCGATTTCATAATGAATGTTATAATAATAAGATTAATAATAATAATAATAATAAGAATAATAATAATAATATTTGATGTTAAATAGATATGACAAACAAGAGATGATTACAAGGAGCTCTTAGAATTAGACTTGATTTTTTTGGGAGCTACCCCTCCTAACGGAATATTCTTCAAACAACCTGGAGCTGTACATCACGCAAGGTGGATGGCAAAGGCGATATACAGTTTGAAAATATTTTTGTTTAGAAATCAATTCGAACTCACAAAATCCGAAATCAAAGGAGTGCGTCAAGTGTGCATTTTTGTCATAAAATTTTATTTAAAAGCGTGGTTTTCGGCAACATCAGCAATAACAGCACCAAATAATGACTTAACGATTTTGCAAGATTTGCTTTCTTATCACAAAATTAATCCAACCGTTTCGAAAAATGCATCTCAAAAAATGGCTAAACATTTATGGTATCTTTCAGAGGAATTAGCTGCTTTATCATTATTTGATACGAGTGTTTCGCTAGAAATTAAGAAAAAAATCGTATCTGCTCTAAAATTCAATGAAGGTATGGCTATGAACAAGAAGCGTTTTATAATTAGTGATAAAAATTTAAAAACATTATGAAAAAAAGATTTAAGCTACTTTGTGTCTGAAAAATCATTGGTGCTATTTGAACGATTTGGTTTGTATACAGATTTTCTTGATTTAGATATATCGTTATGGCCTACGAAATGACGTAGGCCTACGTATGAAAGCTTTCAAAATAATCTCCAATTTTTCAATTCATTAAAAGTAGTAAACGATGTTGCTGAGAAGAATATTGCGTTAGTTTCTAAGTATAATCAACACTTAACTAAAAATGAGGAGCAGTTCCAAGGTTTGCTACAAACTGTGAAGCAACATCGAGAGGAGTATCCAAATTGTAGCAAGAAAAATTTATTGTAGAATTTATTGTAGCAAATAAATTTAATATGAGTTGATTATTAATACATGATATAAGTGAATTTAAGGTGAACTTTTACTATATTCTTTAGATAAGTAAGTATTTTTCTCTAAAAATTAATTGAAGTTATGATTTGTCAAATAATTAAGAACTTTCGATCAATATTCTACTAATTTTTTGTAGATATTTACTTTAAAGTTGATAATTTTAGGTATCTAAGTGATACAAATTGATTATCTTGAGTTTTAAGAGAAAATAATCTCATAATTTCAAACATGCCAAAGTTTGAGGCTCGATATCTTTGAGACGGCTAGACTTACGGGAATCGTCATTCAGACCTTTTTTGTAGAGCATTAAATTTCCTATAAGAGTAAGCTTGGACATACCTGTGAAGTGATTCGTCATTGAGGTAGAAAATTCCAAATTTTTATCACAAATTTTTCTATGTTATTTAAATGGAAAACACAAAATTACGAATCGCCACCTCTAAATATTAATATTAAGAGCTGCGGTTTTCACAGGGTCTTTTTCTAGCAATTCTCTAACAACTTTTCAATGTTCTTCAAAAAAATAAAAAAAGTCGTTTTTTTTAAACACCCTAATATATATATATATATATATGGTGGTGCTCACCATATATATATATATGGTGATACAAACTTTATACATGGGTATACAAACTTTTCTGTGGGTTCTTGCAAGCACAAGAACACGTGCGGTAGAAATTCCCCCGACAAGGAAAGTTTGGGCCCAGAGTACAGAAAACTGTGGACAATTTAATGAAACAGTTTTTATTAATTATAGTTTCTTGGGGGGTCAAACAAACCCTGCATTGTAAAATGAAATTTCTAGCGATGACGTAGGTCTTCCTAGTTGTACTACAGTGAAAGTGATACCTCCTAAATATAACCCAATGTGCCAAAACACTTTATGTTTCCCCTGTTTATATGATAAGTATCAACCTACGGTTTGCAATCCCCAAGATGCATTTTACGATTAATTATAAAATTTAATTATGTTTCGTTGTCTTTTATTTTTTTGTTATTATTTATTTAATAAATAAGAATATTGAATGAAAATCAATGCTTTTCGTCCTTTATTCATTCACAATTTTAAATATGTTTGTGGTAATAAAAAATGATGCAAATAAATATATTATCGCATTATATTTCCTTTAAATAATAATATACATGTAATAATGTACGAAAAAAAAAAAAAATAGGTACGAAAGGGGACTCGATCCAGCGATCTAGCGGTTACGAAGCTAGAACGCTAACCACTCGACCACCGCCGCTGCTTGTTAACGATGGTAACGCAAGGGAATATACGCGACGCATCAAACTTCGCTTGCGATTTTCTCGAAAACGCTTGAGTAGTAACGCCTTAATATTTGGACATTATATTGTCCTAGTGGACTACTAAAAGTGTGCAAAGTTTGAAGAAAATCGGTGACCCATCACCCTGTTACTCTCCTTGTTAGTCCTAAAATCCCTTCTCTCGCACATTTCACGTAGCAGTCAGGGGCGGAAGTTACGCACCCTGTTATAATTGGCGCCCGAACAAAGTTCGGAAGTGTCGGAAACAGAAAGAAATAAATAAATAAAATAATATAAATTAAATAAACTTTTTAGAAAATTCGATTAAACGACACTTCCGAAGGGTGACAGAAACTTCTTTGGGATAACTTTGCTTAACACTCTCTTTCTTTCTATCAACGGCTTCGCTTTCAAACAAATCCATACATATAATCACAAATTATTAATTGATCAAGGTAAAAAAAAAATAAAAAAAAGTTTTTTTGTACTGTCAGTAGAAAATAAAATTAATAAGGGAGAAATTAATGAAAAGAAGGAAATTAAAATTAAAATAAACTAAATCTTAACCGAAATTTAGTAAAATATTCGGTTAAGAAAAGATAGTTTCGAACCGTGTGTAGAAAAAAGATAAACACACGGTCCGAGAACTAAGGCGGACAGCGAAGGAACAAAGAAATTCCAACGCTTATCAGCCAAGACATAAACAGGGCTAGCTGAGTTAAGGGGGGGGGTATGGTTTTGAAGGCAGAAAAAAACAGGTTTTTACAGATTTTTTTTTGGGCGTACGGTGAAAGTACATTTATTTCTGATTGTTGTACATTAAAGAGTAGTAATTGAACTATATTCTGTGAAATATTGGTTCAAAAATATTGAAAATTGACCGAATGGCAGCAATTCTTCGCAGGCGCCTCAGAAGAAATACATTTTGCGGTGCACATCATATCTCAGCACTGGATCATCTGAAATGAAATAACCAAAGTTTTTTCCTTAATTTTTATGTCCCTCTAGGTATCGCTGCCGAGTTTTTCCATTTTTTTTAATTTTTGAACTTTTTACAAGACTTGAAAGTGAAAATACCGATTTTTGGCCTAAATTCATGACTATTGTTGTTAATAATAAGAAAAATAAAATCAAAGACGAAAAAATCTCGCCAGGGTTACCTCATAAATTATGTAAGGAAATACTGTAAAAAATTTGAGAACGATCGGTTGAATAGATTTTCAGATACAGTGTGCACCGACTCAAAAAACATCGACTTGAGAAAAACGCGTTTAAAGTTTTTCGTAGCGAAAAGACCCTGATAAAACTTAGTAAGCTATTTATTTTTTATTTTACTCACATAGAATCATCAATGCCGGGACCATAGAGTATAGAACTTTCGTCAAGAATGTCCAAAGCATCTTTTTTATCAAGTCTGCGGCGAATTCTATCATTTTTAGCGGTTTCAGCTGCTCGCTCATCTGCTCTGTTCATTCGAATATCGTTGGTTCGAAGCGCCCATCCATGACAACTTGGACCAGTACTTATTCGCATCTCTTCTAGGAAGGTTAAATAAGCTTTACAGCCTTCATTGAAAACACAAGCAGCCACTGAAGATGCAAATTCGACGATAATTGCTGAACCACTCTCAACTTTCGGCGCAATCTTCCAAATAAGCTGGTTCAAACTCTCATTATTATTTTGTGTGAATCCGCCAATACATCGCTCTAGGAGAGCATCTTTGCTTAAATCTTCATAAATTGGCTTGATTCCTTGTAAAACATCAGTTGGTAGAGCAGAATATGTGTGTTTGAAATTATTCAGCTTGTTTGAAGCTGCAGCTTTCTGCCATTCACACCATGAGTCTTCTCCGCTAGGGCAGTTTTCGTGTTGTGGTTTTGCATCGGTTGAGGCATAATGATAGTAAGTAGCCCAAATGGCTTTCTTCATTTCTTCTACAGAATTAAAATTGAAACGAATTGCACGACCATAGTACTGGGTGAGCTTATCAATCATTTTTGCAGTCAGTTTCCCTTTACCTGAGAGAGTTTTTTTTTTAATTTTTTTTCCAGTTTTGGTTTCACTATCAGTCACAGTTTTTTTGACTAAATCACGCAAACGAGTTCCCATCCTTTTTTGGACGTGTCCAACACATTCTTTTTTATTGACTAGAAAATTTTCACCATAAGGTTCAGCATTGATAACACCACTATATGTTTTCGAGTCACCATCTCCAATATAGTTGCGAATCTTCACGTTATTCTCTTGCGATCTTTTGAACATTGTGACAATTGCGTCGACTTCCATGTTACCGGATGCTCCTTTGTGATTTGCAGAACATTGATCTTCATTTATATGGTTCTCTTGCCATTCTTCGAACTCTGCAGAATCAAGCTTATTCTTCCAAGTAACACACATGTGACAGTATGAACTTTTTACGAGAACATCGACGACTTTTCCGGTGTAATATCCAATCAAGGAAGCCACGCCATATAAAGAAGAAAATCCACGCTTTTTCCAAGTTCCATGGCCTGATACGGTTAATTCTGATGAAGATTCAATATTTTTTTCTCTACACATAGCTGCTTTTTCTTCCTCTATCGCAGAAACAAAAAATCTTTTTGCGGCATTCGTCACACTGGAGCACATTTTCTTCAAGTAATTCTGGTATACCGATTTTGCTACGAAATTACTGGATAAATCCATCAGTCCGCAGAATTTGTCACAACCAGCTAATCCCAAGCCTAAAACTCGCATCACGAAAGCAAATCGGTAGTTCACTTCATACATATGATCATCTACTCGTTCACTAGACGGAACGTAACGAGGTTCTTTGCATTTTTCACATTTTATTTTTATCTTGAAACCAAGACCTATTTTGCCACAACACTGAAATGATACTGTACTATCACAAACTGCACACTTCACTAACGTAGAAATTGTTGAAAAAACTAACAGAAAATCAATGATTCTGAAATGCTTATTTGTATCTTCAGCAACTTCTTGGCTAAAACTTAGTCTGATTTTTTTCGTTGACGTACTCCTTGTCTCAATATCGTCATCGTTTCTTCGTTTATGCGGAGGAACTATTTTTTTACCTCGATACAACTTTTTACCACTCTCCTTTCTACACTCTCTGGAAACTTTTCTCGGCATTTTGCGAACAACAAAAATATCACAACGAAATAGAGTAAGAAAATACAACACGACTGTTACACTCCGCGTCTGCTTCGAAAATGAAGCAACACCAGGTACCGGGGTACCGTTACAACGACCCTGTCTAAGACCTTTCTGGAAACTGCTTAGGGACAATAACAAAAGAAGATTGGACAATAACAAAAGAAGATTGGAGAATAACAAAAGAAGATTGGACAATAACAAAAGAAGATAACAAAAGAGATTGAGAAACAACTGCCTTCCCGCTGAGCGGTTACAGCTCAGGTAGTCGTTCGAGACACGTCTACTTCCAAAGCTATATCTTTGTGAGTTTTGCTCCGATTGACTTCCTATTAACAGACAACATTCTTGAAATACTATACTTTCATAATATGCAATAAAAAAAAATCACTTTTTTTGAACCCTCAAAACCATACCCCCCCCTTAATGGGCCATTATTGGCGGCCAGGCTCCCATTAATGGTTTATTAACGGCGACCGCGAATGGGCCACTACTGAAAAGTTCTTGGATGGATGATAACTTTGGTCCTTTAATGGTGATATGTATTGGGCCAAGAACGGTAGTCTTTAATGGCCCATCAATGTAGCCAATGATATACTATTACACACTTTTCAATGTTGGTTCAGCAATGGCAGCCAGATCCGGCCAATACAGGCATCTGCTTAATTGTTCATCGATTGTCAAGACACTTTTATTGAAAAAAAATCTGCAATTATTTATCGAAGTTATGAATAACTACTTTAAACTTATTACAATATTAAAAGCTTATAATATTTAACATTTAAGTTTTTTCGATGTTGATCTAATAATTCGCCCTCCTTCTCGATTATTTGCTTCGGAGACTTTTGCCACTTTTCCAGGTAAATTTTTCAATTCCTCTGACAGTTGGAAATTCTCAACAAATACATTTGTAACATATGAATGAAGAATAATTAATCGATTAATTAGTGAATTATGAATAATTTCGAAAAGATATGAATTTTCTTTTCCGGTACCACGTATTTTGATAAAAATGCATAAGTAATTTTAAATTGTAATAAAAAATAATATTTTAAATAACTAAGATTGAAATCAAACATGCAAGTGTTTAATTCAATATGTCATCCTTCCGATAATATTTTACTTTTTCATTTAAAAGGAATAGTACATATAATAAAGAAAATTTAATTTTTTAGGAGTAATTATTAAAAATATTAAACAGGAAGAATATAAAAATGTAGTGTTCAATTGGGATGAAGTAGAATAAATTAATAATTTGATAAAAACAAATCTTTTCTAATAAATTCTTTTCTATTATACAAAACGCATGCATTTGAATTGAATAAATATTCAAAAAAGCGAATTTTAGTAAAAATTAATTAAAAATGAATAAAAGTTATTTCTCATCTTAAAGCTTATCAAGTATAAATTCTCGGCACGATTAAATACTGTGCCATAATTAACGTTTTTTATCAACAATTTATTAATTTTACTTATATAATTATTCTTAAGTTGTACCCTAACAACCTAATTAAAAGATAACAACTATTTCGAAAATTAATTAACGATTGCGAGTTTCTAATGCCCATTACGTTGTGTGCCGGTGGCCCAGTAAAACGCCAATTGCCAGTAAAGAATTCTAAAATTCAAAGGGTAATGGTTGCCAGAGCTTTGCCATTCGTGGGCCGTGAACCGCGGACGGAAAACTATACTCTGGCCGATAGCTGGTCTCTGTTGCCACGTCTAGGCTTCCCTTTATAGGACGGTTGCCAGAGTTATGCCATTCGTGGGCCGTGAACGGCGGACGGATCTATGGCCGTTTATTGTAAACCATGCTCTGTCGATACTTGGCTGTGTTGTCATGTCTGGGCTTCCGTACAGGGGATAAACCACTAAATATTTCGTATGTTAATGCTTAAAACAAGCATTTAACACTTAATATTTTATCGTATAATCTTGTAAGAAAATAATACATGTATGACTCGCCATTGAGTCAGTGACTGATATAATGATATTGAGAGAAATTTTACTCCACTCTTGGTTTTATACTGTGACGTGGCATTTTGCCGCCCCTCCAGGTGGGAGCATTTTCTATTTCTCTTTCTTTTTTCTATTATTTCTTTTCTCTGTCTTTTTTTTGCCTTTGTTATCCAATATTTTTTTTTTACGATTATCATTGATTTTATTGGCGGCTATGGCGAAGTCCAGGGATCTCCCTGAGAGGAGGGGGACCCTTAAACATTAGTCAAGCGCCTGTCTAGTATTTCTTTTCTTTACGTGTCTTTTTATCATTCTATTATCATGTTATTTTTTCTTGTGCGTACCATGTCGAAATTGACTGTATTATATTCTTTTTTTGTTTTGAGCTATTCCCATTGTGTAAGATTGTTTTTCAGGAATTTATTGCGTAATTGTGCGAAACCGTGAGCGTTTACTTTAGCTCCATGTAAGAATAGGTGAGGACACAGCCTCCCTTTTCCCCTACTCTGAAACCCTCTTTCCTCCCTCGCGAATTTCCCCTTTTCCCTTTTTGGGATCCTAAAGAATTATTCCCGTTGCGGTACCCTCGTTCGCGGATCCCTTATCGCCGGATGGCGACAAAGCAAGGTCTACGCCGATAAGGAAGATTCCCCGGCGACGAATCCTTGGATAAGGAAAGAAACTAGTAGAGGCCATCGACCCGAAGATGTAGCGGAAAGAGGTCAGCACCTCTTGGCCCAATTAAGTAGCGGACCCCCCTGGAAGGGGAAATTGGAGCATGAAGGTCCCGCAAATTAGCGCCGAACTCCAGAGATACTTGGACCGCCGAGCCGTGCCACGTGAATACGCTAACGAGTCTTGTGCCGCATACCGAATAGAAGGAGAGACAGAAAAAGAATAAGAAAAAGGAATTATCTTTTCGCCCGTGGGGTTATTTTTGTGTTGTTGGGGTGCTGTGCCGTGGGTCTTTGAAGGATGAGCGAAGTTCCCTGGAGCGGAGGCGGATTGTCACCACGCCATCGGCAAGCCATCCGGCGAAAAAAGATAGCGAGAAGGGTACCGTACCCTTTCTCGTTTCTCATTCCCCCTTTTTATTCGATCTTTTCTTTTTTCTGTTCCCGCTCTCGTAAAGTTTTTGGTTTCCGTTCCTTTTCCGATTTAGTTGAGCCCCCATCGCGTCTTTTCTGTCCCCCTTTTTGAGCATCCCCTCTTTTACATCTTTTGCTGTGCCCCCGTACGTTCGAGTTGTAACACGGTTTCGCGTTCTTTTTTTCTTTTTAACGAATTTCTTTATTTTTCTTTCTTTTTTTTGTCCGTGCATTATATTTAAAAAATTTCTGTCGCGTTCCCCCCGTTCCTCTCAGTACCGAATTTTCTTAGCTTTGTTATTGGATAGAATTACGTTTATTTTTCTTATTTCTGATTTTCGCTGCGTTTTTTTTCCTTTCTCTTGTACCGCGAAATCATTTTTTTTATTCACGAAATTATATTTGAAGTTTTTGTTATCAATAAATTGCGCCGTTGCGCCTTTTTTTGTCACATCCCGCGTGAGTATCCTTTTTTTTCTGAGAAGGAGGCAGGATCCCCTCTGGAACTCCTGCCCTCCCTCAGTTCGCCGAGCCCCCCCTTTACTCCCTCTCGTGATCATTGTTTTTTTTGTCTGTGCATCTCCTTTTTGTTGTTTTCAGGAGTTTCTTTTTTTTGTTTCGTTTTCTTGCGTACCGCGTCAGGATCCCCAAAAAAGGATCCTGACTGGCGCCCAATAACCCCCTTGGAGCTCTTGCGAGTAAGGGTGCCCTCCCTAAAACGACCCTTACCCTCGCGGGAAGGGACGAAGGGGCAGGATTTGTCGACGCCGGTATCTCCGTGTCCACCTAGGAAGGGGAAACGGGGAGAACGGCGGTCGCAATACAAATCTCTCGGTTTTGTGTACGTAGTTCCAATTTTTTCATAAGGCTCCACCCATCTTTAAGCTCAGCTTGATAAAAAAATTGGAACTACGTATAGGAAGACGAATGATCTGTATAAAGCTCTAACCAATAAGTAGATAAAAATCTTTCTCGATTTTATTATTAGACTTGCTGCGTCAATGGCGAGTCGTTATACGATTGTTATTGGTTCAAAAGGCTATGCCATGTAACATATTAAGTATTAAATACTCGTTTAAAGAGAAAGTATTCGAATGAAATAAATAACAAAGTTAATAACGAGATTAGGATATTAGATATAGAGTTGCTGCGCTGCTGGAGCCGGTACTGCTGCCGCTTGTACCAGCTCACGGGATTCGATGACTTTACTTGTTAATAATTCAGTAAATAATCATCGGACAGAAAAGTAGCAAAGGAAATTCATCTCAGAATTTGATTTTCTTTCACCTCTTGCAAGGTCGATTATGAGTTTCGGGACACCCTGTATATAAGTGACCCCAATTCATAATTGTAGTGCCCCGAGAAAGATCAGCTGCGGATCTTCGGCGCCAAAGAAATAGATCTTGGGTCCAGAGACAGAATCGCAGGAAGCAGAAACAGAGACCAGAGACCGCCACCAACAACAACAATTTCGAGGATAACCAGAACGTTCCTCCGATTCCCCAGGTTCCTTTTCCTTGCCCAATCACCTTAAAAAATAGCGTTAAGGAAGGGACAAATAAGGTTACCCTGCTGGTATCCCCTGAAGTGAAACCCAGGGAACAACCTCCTCTCCAAATCCTCGTTAACATAGACGAAGATATCCAAATCGTCACCCCTCCTCCTCCTCCTCCTCCTCCTTTACCCCAACCTGACCCTCCTATGTAATATCTTCCTTTCATCCTCAAACCATCACGTCGACCTACTCCCGACATCGATTTAACCTCCACAGATTGGGACGACGATCCACTCTTACCCGATTTCTTTGAGATCGATCTTCCTGATCTTGCCTCCTTTCCCCCCTCGGTTTCATTTCTCTTACGGGGCCCAGGAACCAATAAAGTTAAATTTTCCCATCCCCGGTTCCCTAACAAAAGTGATTATATGTTATTCAGGAATGTAAAGTTAAGGTTTAATGAACCTGGTTTTTTAGAAAATATATTTACGTCTTGAAAATTTACCTAACTGATCAATCGATAAACACCTAGTCTCATATCTCCTTCCTTCGATCATTTGAGATTCCGTTCCCTAAAGTTCCCTAATCAATAGTGAAGCTTTTAAAAAGGAAAACTTCTCCGTCCTCGAGGGTTAATGGTCCAAATTGACCATCCGCTCTTGACTACGTAACAATGTGATAAGAATAAGATAAAGGTGCGTTGAGCAGAGAGGGGTAGAAGACAATGTAGCGTCAACGACGCGTGGTTACTCGTCGCGAAGTTCTTTTGTTTTTCTTCTGACGCAAGTAGCGCTGAAGAGACAGTGGCGTCGCGACTTCTAACGAAACGTGTACGTCACAAGCGTGCTTATTTCGTGTATTATTGTAAAATACTTGGAATAACAGTGCTATTAGCATTTGTGATTGATACGTGATTGGTGATAGACCTGTTTGGTAATGGGTCGTTACGAGGAACACGGGAAAAAATCCCTTTTTCGAAATAAACTTTCAAGGAATCATGCTCGTGTACACACAAAATACAAATTACACACAAAACACGAACTACATACAAGATCCAAATCACACACAAAACCAAAATCATACGCAAAATCCAAATTACACACAAAATCCAAACAACACACAAAACGCAAAGTACACACAAAAATCATATTACACAAAACACAAAGACGAACGAATACAGACAAACCACACAAAACGACATTAGAAACATTGGGAAACAGCGTTGTACAAGGTATGGAAATCCAAACCACACAATACAAGAATGCAAAATATTATTCGAGCCATTCTGCTAAAAATGCAAAAAGCAGAATACCTTAGCAAAATTTTGTCCTAGGTGTACAAAAAAGTTTTAGCACCCTTGAAGTGACCAAAGGGGACTCAAACGAAAACACAAAAAGATCACAACAAAAACAAAAAAATCAAAGAACAGAAAAAAACACAAACAAATACACCATTAATATTAAATACAATAGTAAAAAATAACAAAAAAAATAAACACAGTTCCTGTGGTGTCTCCGAAAGACTCGAGATGGTTTCTACAAATAAAAGTAGGCAAAAGTAAAAGAACCATCGGGGCTCTTGTTGACAGAGGGGCGGTGAATTCGTTTGCTGGAAAGAAAATAATTCAAACGTTGCTAGAAGAAGGTTGGCACATAGAAAAAATAGATGAGAAAATAATAACAGCAAACGGGTCAACCGAACAAATTTTAGGCACAGCAGCAGTGCCCATAACAAACAAAGGGAAAATAGACACACTGGAAGTAAGATCAATGGAGGAATTGTCCATAGACTTTTTCCTAGAAATGGATTACATAAGAAAAGCAGGTTTAGTAGCAAATTTTAAACTAAGCCTGTGGTCATTCGACAGTTCTCCAGACAAATTTTTTCCTATTGTTTGGCCATTACCACAACACACGACAGACAAAAACCCTGACAGACAAACGACCGACACACACAACAATCGGACGAAGTGTTCGTCAATCTCAAAATTGACGAACCGACAACAGACACAACTACACACCTTCCTCAAAAACACACTACCACCATAGCACACTAAACTAGGAACGAAACACCTAGTAGAATATTACATAGATACACAAAATAGTAATCTGACAAAACAAAAAGGTTACCTAATGTCTCCTAAAATGTTTGACATTATAAATAAAGAAGTAGACGAAATGTTAGAAAATAACATAATCGAACCTTCCAGGAGCAATTAGGCTAACCCAATTGTAATTGTAAAAAAACCGAACGTCAGACATAGATTCTGCCTCAATTTTAAAAAAGTGAATGACGTAACAAAGAAAGATGTATTGGGTTGGCAACTAAGTAATTGCCGATTTTCCAAAGCAAACAAGTGACAAAATCAGCAATTACTTAGTTGCCAATCCAATATATCCTTTAAGATACATAGATTCTATTCTAGACAAATTAAGATCCGCCAAGTACATTTATAAAATAGATTTATCTCAGGCATACTTTCAAATACCACTAGCAAAAGAATCGAAAGAAATAACGGCATTCCGGATCCCGAGAAGAGGACAATTTCATTATAAAAGAATGCCATACGGCTTAACAAACGCACCAGCCACATTCGAAAGGTTGCTACATGAAATAATCCCACTGGAGATGGAGCCATACGCATTTACTTACGTTGACGACATAATTATAGTAAACAGTACATTGGAGGAACACATTGAATGGTTAAAAACGGTAATAAATAGAAGAAAAGACGCAAATTTAGAAATCAATTTAGAATAAAGTGAATTTGGATGCTCTGAAGTAAGGTTCCTTGGTTATATCGTCAATGAAAACGGATTACAAATAGACAAAGAAAAAATACGACCTATACAAGACCCTACACCAAAAAATTCAAAACATATACAGAGATTTCTGGGAGTAGCCTCTTGGTACAGAAGGTTCATTCCCCATTATTCAGAAGTAATTGCTCCTTTAACAAAATTATTAAAGAAAAAAATAAAATGGGAATGGACCGAAAAACAAGAAGAGGCGATGAACACAATTAAAAGTATTTTAATAACACCACCAGCACTAACATGCCCAGATTTCTCTCAAACATTTACACTACAGACAAACGCTAGTAATAATGGTCTGGGAGCAGTCCTGACACAAAACTTAGAAGGGGTAGAACACTCTATAGCATACGCCAGTAGGATGCTAACAGATCAAGAAAAACGGTATATTACAACAGAAAAAGAATGCTTGGGAGTGGTTTGGGCGGTAAACAAATTTACAAGGGCTGTATCAGGGTGGTGGGTCACTGATTTTCCTCAATCCTTGCACACTTTTAGTGGTCCATTAGGACAATATAATGTGCAAATAATAAGGTGCACTTCTGAAGCGTTTTCGAGAAAATCGCAAGCAAAGTTTGCGATTTTCGATGCGACGAGTGTGCACCTTTGCGTTACGATCCTTAACCTGCTGGCGGTCGGCAACACCACTATAGTGGTGTTGCCATGATTCGAACATATCCGAAAAAAATCCCGGCCGCCAGCAGGTTAACAAGCAGCGGCGGCGGCCGAGTGGTTAGCGTTCCAGCTCCGTGATCGATAGAACGCTGGATCGAGGCCCTTTGGTGTCTTTTTCGTTTTTTTTTCACTCATTTCATGCATATTACAATTTAAAGGAAATATTACGCGAAAATATATTTATTTGCACGATTTTTTATTTCAACAAACATATTTAAAATTGTGGACGAATAAAGGACGAAATGCATTGATTTTCATTCCTTATTCTTATTTATTAAACAAATAATTACAAACAAATAAGAAACAACCAAAGATAATTAAATCTTAATTGTCTAATGCATCTTGGGGATTGAAAATTGTGGGATGATACTTATCATACAAACAGGGGAAACATAAAGCGCAACAAGGAACAACTAGGAAAACGTAGGTCATTGCTAAAAATTTCATCATACGATCCAGGATTTGTTTAGCCCCTCCAAAAAACTATAATTAATAAAAGCTGTTTCATTAAATCGTCCAGTTTTCTGTACACGCCGCCCTCAACGTGTTAAATTTTTTAGCGATGACGTAGTCTTCCTAGTTGTACAGTGAAAGTGATACCTCCTAAATGTAACCCAATATGCCAACCCTGAGACGTTTATTTCTATAGGCAGATTAAAAATTTGTTTTCCGATACATCTTTTAAACAAGCCGTGTGGATGCGGGAAAGCATCTTTCATAAGATGCAGCCAATGTCGTTGCGCTTTATGTTTCCCCTGTTTGTATGATAAATATCATCCCATAATTTGCAATCCCCAAGATGGATCAGACAATTAAAATTTAATTATCTTTGGTTGATTCTTATTTTTTGTAATTATTTGTTTAATAAATAAGAATAAGGAATAAAAATCAATGCATTTCGTTCTTTATTCGTCCACAATTTTAAATATGTTTGTTGTAATAAAAAATCGTGCAAATAAATATATTTTCGCGTTATATTTCTTTTAAATTGTAATATACATGAAATGAGTAAAAATAAAAGGAAAAGACACTCAGCCGGCGCCGCTGCTTGTTAAGGATCGTAACGGAAGGGTATACACTCGTCGCATCGAAAATCGCAAACTTTGCTTGCGATTTTCTCGAAAACGCTTGAGAAGTGCACCTTATTATTTGGACATTATATTGTCCTAATGGACTACTAAAAGTGTTCAAAGATTGAGGAAAATCGGTGACCCACCACCCTGGTACAGCCCTTGTTAAACCCTACATTGAAGGCTACAAATTTATAATAATTACAGGCCACAGTTGTCTAAAATGGCTTCACAACCTAAAAAACCCTTCAGATTGACCAATGAGATGGTTCTTGGAATTACAAGAATACAATTTTAAAATAATACATACGAAAGGGAAATTGCACGCCGTCCCAGACGCACTGTCAAGACTCTTTGAACACACTAATACAGAAAACATACAACCAACCGAACCCACACAGGAACACTTACACCTTACACACAACACATAACACATACATTGCATAAACACAATTAACATAACAAATACACAAGACAGCGACAACACGAACACACAAACAATAAACACAAAAGCAATACTTAATAGATGGTACAATAGGAAGTACCAAACAGTACTAAATAATCCAGGAAAATTTAAGGAGTGGAAAGAAAAAATAACAACTTATATGTACGCAAACCGAACAAAATACACTCAGACATATTAAGAAACCCCAATCCTGAATGGAAATTAGTGCTACAACACCATTTAATAAAATCAATTTTAAAAGAAGATCATGATAGCCCGGAAGCAGGACACCAAGGTATTGAGAAGACTTACGACAGAATATCGACAAACTATTACTGGCTCGGTATGTATGGCGATATAGCACAATACGTGCGAAACTGCCAAACCTGCCAAAAATCCAAAGTCTCTCAACAAATGCCATACGGTCTAATGGGTCACAGAATAATAGACGAGCCATGGACAATGGTAGCAACAGACTTAATGGGGCCATTTCCTCAATCTAAATCCGGAGCGAAATATATATTAGTGTTTCTGGATTTATTCACCAACAATAAATGGGTCGAAATTATTCCCCTAAAGACAGCAACAGGCCAAAACATTAAAAAAGCCTTTCTAGAAACAATAATATATAAATTTGGAACCCCAAAAGAATTATTCACCGACAATGGAACACCTTACATCAATAAAATCATCAAAGACATGACGGAGACATACGGAATAACATATAGAACAACACCACCACATCACCCACAAGCAAACCCGGTAGAAAGGGTTAACAGAACACTAAAAGCCATTGTTCGCGATTGGGCCGGGAGAGGGGGGAGCGATCGAGCCAGGGATCTCTGGACGGTCCCCTCTCCGATCTCGTCCCCACTCGCGGCGGCTCCCAGCTCATCGGTTTAAAACCGGTGAGATCGCTGCCGATTATTCAGTTTGCGGCTTGCCAGAAGGCACGCTCGGAAGCAGGACCATGTCTATGCTATTTCAGGTTCATGGTATAGCATTTCCAACCATCCTTTACCCGAACCAAGCCCGCGAGGCGACCTCGTGTCTTACCTTTCCTTTACGTCCGGGATCCGCACTCCCTTTTTTTTCTTTGAGACTATTCGAGGGATCCTCGGGTTGTCTCTCCCTTGATGAGGTACTAGACCTAATCTTTAAGGTCCTATTTTCAGGCAGTTGACGTGTCTCCCACGCATTTGACCACCCAGCGCCGCTTTATCTTTGCGCACGAATCGAATTCGTGAGCGCGTCCTAGACGCATTTTTGGCTTTCAACGCCGCTTTTTACGGCCTTTTTTTGTTGTTCGTTTACTAACGAAATAGACGCGATTTTCGCTTCAGCTGCGGTTTATTATTATTGATTTGATTTATAGGAGTATTTTTTGGTTATTCATTTCTTTTATTTTTGGAATTAATAAATATTAATTAAAGTTGCCAACTAACGTTGCTTCATTGTGTGTGTGTTAACCGGTCTGGTCCGTCCGAGCGATCACCCTCAATGAGATTAGGGTGAGGGATGCCTCGCTATACGCAAATCCACGAACGCACAGCCATGATCATAGCCTTTTTAGGAAAAAATCACAACGAGTGGGACCTACACTTACACGAATTTCAATTTGAGCTTAATACAAGTAAACATTCATCGACATAACATACACCAGCCTTCCTAAACTTTAATAAAATATTTCTTTTCGTTCTTTCGAGAAATTTCTATTACCATGTGTTGGGTGTCGAGGTTAGCTTCTCTAACCTCGCTTTGGCTTCTGAAACTTTCCGGAACGTTCCGGCTGGTTCCAGAACACCTTCAAATAATTTATAATAATTATTTCAATTACGTTGAAAGTTAAAATTAAGAAGCAAAACCTCGACCACGCAAAACAGAAAGACAACACACAATGATATCCACGGAAGACATAACGGGACGAAGCACAGTACTTTCCCAAAACCCAACACAAACAAGACACGTACGAAAGCCCAACAAAATATCAAATTCATTATTTTCTAATATACACCAAGAAAAAAGAAAATCAAGGGTACATATTAGAATAACAAAGTACACCTTGGTACCCACAAATCATCTGGGAAAGAAAAGAGGTATACACAACTAAAAGAAGATCACCATGGTACCCGGACAAAGACTGAACACATGACAGAGAAACGAAACAAGGAAAATAAAAATCAATATCAAACACCTTTTTCTTAAAAAATTGCAGTGCCCGGTTAAGATCCCCAGGATTTTGCCTGCTCTCTTCCTATTTAAGTTGATGATCCTGCTTGCCCAGCTGACAATGTGCTTTCCGAGAAGCTCTTTCGAACATCTGTATCCCTGGGACTGCTCCCATTTCTACCATTTTTCAACATTCAATCTCCTCTTGACGATGTTACAACGTTCCTGGTATGGCATTCCTACCTCCCATTCCGGTGCATCGTCTGAGTCTGCTCCTTCTTTGGCTAGAGCATCTGCCTTTTCGTTGCCCTCATACCCCGAGTGGCCAGGAACCCAAGTCGGTGTTACTCTATTTTTGGCAGCCAGTCGGTTCAGGATTTCTCTGACCTTTCCGACCAGCTGTGATTTGACGACAGGGTTCACTAGCGCCTTTATGGAGGCCTGGCTGTCAGTGCAGATGTTGATGGTTCTGCACTCAGCCCCATCCTGTACCATGCTCTTGGCACAGGTACCTATGGCCGCCATTTCCGCTTGGAAGACTGTATTGTAATTCCTCAGACTCAGGGCTCTGCTGTCCCTGCCTTTACCGCCATAAATCCCGTATCCGGTGTTTCGTTGTGCTCTGGAACCATCCGTGAACCAGTCGAGTCCGTGCCCAAGATTTTGGTTCTGTTTCCACTCTTCTCTCTTAGGGATCAGAGTTTTGTATCGCCGCTCAAAGTAGAGGCGTTTATTTATTCGATCCTGAGGCGTTGTCCAAATGGCTCCCCTCAGTGTGTGCTCACGTATTCTTGCGTGCCCTATTCTATTGTCCTCTCATGCTCCGCTGCCTTTCAGTCTCAATGCCGACCTGAATGCCGCCCCCACTACTTCGTGGTCCAGTCCATCCAGGTCCAGCATCATCCTGATAGCCGCTATGGGGGTGCTTCTCCTGTGTCCAAAAACGCCCCTTAAACTGACCGCCTGTACATGTTTAAGGGTCTTCAGGGACGTCTTCTTCTCAGTAATTTCCCACCATATCAACGAAGCGTAGGTCAGCTTCGGTATCAGTATGGCCCTATAGATACGTAGCGCCTTGGAGGGTTCTAAGCCCCAACCTGTTCCTATTGCTGCCCTACACTGCACAAATATGCCGAGAACCTTCCCGCATTGCCTTTCAAGATGCGTTTTTCAGTTTAACTTCCTATCTAGGTATGCCCCTAGATATTTAACCCCTTCGGCGTACGGTATTGATTTCCCGTAGAAGGTGACTTCCCTGCTTATTTTACATTTGTATTTCCTCGTGAAGGCTACTATCTCTGTCTTGTCTGGATCGACACCCAGTGATTTCGCCTTGCACCATTCTCTCACTTTTTCTAGTGCTCTTTACATTAGGTCAGGTAAAACCTCCTCGTATTTCCCCCTGACCATAATGGAGATATCATCTACATATCCCACCGCGAACAAATTCTCCTCGCTGAGTATGCATAGCAGCTCGACAACGACTAGGTTCCACAGCAGAGGTGAAAGTACCCCTCCCTGTAGACATCCGTCGTTGATCTTTCCTTGGACCATCTTATCTTTCTGTACTGTTAAAAGCCCCCTCTATATCCAGAAAGGCGCTTGTTACGGTCTCCTTTGCTTCCATTGCTCTTTCAATGTACCCTACCACTTTGTGTAGAGCTGTTTCCGTGGCCTTGCCGATTGTGTACGCGTGTTGACCTGGATGAAGTGGTCGTTCTATCAGTGCTGTGCTCCTGATGTATGCGTCCGCCAGTCTTTCTAAGGTCTTTAACATGAAGGACGTCAGACTAATCGGTCTGAAATCCTTTGTCGACTGATGGCTTCTCCTACCGGGTTTCGGAATGAAGGAAACCCGTGTAGTCTTCCACCCTTCCGGTACGTATCCTATGGCGATGCATCCCCTAAAAATGCCCGTAATTTTTCCCAGGATGCTTTCGCATCCAACCTGCAGCATCTTGGGAAAGATACCATCAGGTCCTGGGGTCTTATACGGTTCAAAGGATGCAATCGCCCATTTTAACCGTTCCGGTGTAACGATCCGTGCGGCCGTTTCCCAGTCAAGTTTAGTCCGCTTCCTTCGCTTCTCCGGCTGGCACAACTGCTCTCCTCCTTCTTTGCAGAAGTCGGGGAAGTTTGCCTTCAGGAGAAGTTCCAGGGTTTCCTCCTCCGTCTCTGTGAAGACACCTACCCTACTTCTCAAGCTTTGGAGCCGGGCATCGTTGTCCTTAGTGAGGAGCCTTGCTAGCTGTCTCTGATGCGCCGTCCAGGTTAGAGCAGAAGTTTTGCCAGCTCTCTTGCTTGGCCTTCTGTATCTGCCTCTTAAAGTCTCTGAGGGCCTCTCTATAGACCCCCCATCCTTCGAGGCTGTGACCTTTCCTGGCTCTATTGAAGGACGAGCGCACCTTTCTTAGAGCCGTTTCAAGGGCTTTGTTCCACCAGGGGGCACTACGAGCCTGCGCCTTAGGTTTAAGAGGGCAGTTCTTCTCGTGTGCCCTGACAAGGGCTGTTTGGACCTGCTCTAAGGTCCATTCTAGCCCGTTCTCCGTCCCGTATATTCCTTTGAGGCCCTTCACCCTTTCTCCCACTTCGTCCTCATACTCCTCCCAATTTGTGTCCTTGGGTTTTCTCACAGATTTCAACTTCGGTCTCTGAACTTCGATCCCAAAAGTTATAGTCCTATGATCCGACATGGATGGCTCCTTCTCCACCCTTCATCCTAGTATGTCGTTTTTCAGTCTCATACTGACCAAGGTCAGGTCTAAGACCTCTTTCCTGCTAACTGTGATGAAGGTCGGTTCCCTTCCTAGGTTAGCTATGTCCATGTGTGTGTCAGCCAGGTATTCCAGCAGGTCTGCCCCTCTGTCATTTATATCGATGCTCCCGCAGAGCTCGTGATGGGCATTGGCATCGCACCCGATAATAAGGCCAAGGTTCTTACGCCTGCTGTATTCGATCACCTTTCTGAGACACACTGTTGGCATCTCCTCATCGTGGGGAAGGTAGACCGATGCAACCAGAAGCGACATCTTTCTACTCTACTTATCCTCGATGGTTGTCCTGATGGTTGTACAGTCTCTGGAACAGAGATCTTGTAGCAAGAATGCCTGTACACCTTTGACGACGACACATGCTCCCGCGTTACCGTCTTTGTTCCCTGTAAACAGTTCTCCTGTTGCGTTAAGCCCCCTTATACGCCCTTTCCATATCCAAGGTTCTTGTATAAGGTCTGTTGTATAAGGTGTGTCTGCACCTCTGCCATGTTCCTCGCTAAGACGGCAGAGACACTTTTGAAGTGGTGCAGGTTAATCTGTGAGAAGCTCATCCTCGCAATGTCCATTTAGGGACTACTGCGTCTGATGAGCCTCCTCTCGAGCTTTCACCCCAGGCTCGGTGCCCAGGCTCGGTGGTTCATGCTAGGCTCTACATTCATTCATCCTTCTTTCACACATCACCCAGGTAGGGCTTCCGGCCTCACGGCAGGAGCTTAAGCCCCTTCACCCGCCCGACATTGCTAACCCCGTAAGCCAGCGTATCGTCAAGCTACTTCAAGGTATATGGACCGTCGAAGGGGTATCGACGAGGAATAGACATCAAACAAAAACACTTTAGGATGATTACATGAAGGAACAAACGCAACAACAGAAAGAATGACAACTAGATGAGAAGCAGAAGTTCACAACAAAAAAAAAAGGCAACACGACAATAAGATAGACAGGACAACACGTACAACAAAAAAGACAAGATCAAACCCAAAAAACCAACCAACAGTTGAGAGGCATCCTTCAACGAACGGACATGCACGACAGACGAAGACGAAACGATACAAAAAACCAGTGGCATCACACGGACCAAGATACTGGCACATAAAACTAGGCAATACCCGCCAACAACGCACAATGCCAAGAAAACCATGAAACGAGACACATACGACACATACATCAAGCAAATGAAACAAATAACACACAAAACAGAAAAATTAGCAATAATCCCAACAGAAAATAACAATGAGACACAAAACGTACGAGACGAACAAACACAAAACACAAACGCACGCGCAACCAAAGACAGCACAGGGCATTGCTCATTACAATAAACACACACATTACACATACACAACATTTTTAAACACACAAAAACACACACATACAAACAAGGTAGACCACACTATGCACACACTTTCATACACAACACATAAAACAAGAACCAACTTTTTTTTCTTGTATTTTTTTTCTTTACACATACAAACAAGAGACAATACGGGCGGATAAGAGGGAGAGAGGAGAGCTGAACAAGAACATGGACAATGACCAGATGAAAAACAGATATCGGAGCAAAGTGAGGGAGAAGAGGAGAAATGAGAAAGAGCCTACAAGTAAACACGTAAGAAACTAGAGATAATTAGAAATAAGATTAAAAATACACATTTGTATCAGAATTAAAACGGGTTAGAAGATAGTTAATTAAAAATACATGTATATAATCTGACAAAAAAAACTTTAGAGGTAATTAGAATAAGTAAACTAACAAAATAATTACATTTAAACACACTCGTATTATATAAAGTTGTAATTAGACATACACTCACACTTACATTTCAATCATTTAAATTTTCATAACATGTACACCTAAACATAAATACCAAAGAAAATATACTTAGGTTAAGGGAAGACTAAACTGAAAAATAGGAAAATTTTGAGGTTTTTATAAGAAAAAATTTTTTTTCTTGAAATAAGGTATAAATTGAAATTCTAATCTGAAGTTATTATTTTTTAGGGCTTTTTTAATTATTTTAGATGTCCAGCAGTCATATATACCTTCTCACTTTGCGTATGGGCTTATTCTCTCTGACACCTGTTTTACGTATAAAATTAAGGTTGTTGGTTATAAATCTTTGTTTTGGGAGCTGTCACTAGGTGGAATCTCTTAAAAACCTCATTTTACTCCTAGGGAACCATAAAAAAAAGTTTAAAGACAACAGCAGCGAATTTTCATTTTTCAGTTTAGTCTTCCCTTAAGAAAACATAAGTAAGCATAAGTTTAGACATAGTAAGTAAGAAAATCACCTTAGGTTAAGTAAACAAATATTGTCAATTCATATCCATTAACACATACTCATATACACACATACACACAGACAAACCTACACAAGCTTACAAGACAAGTGCAACAAAATCAAGATCATCAACATAAGGAGAGGCAAGAGAACAACAACACCACTATCAATGAGCTTTCGTCAAGGAGAAATGAACCGGAACGTCCGTAAACTACCAACAACATCAACACCACGACCAACTGGACCTGCAAAGCAAGATGGGACCAGAATGTCCGAAAACTATCACCACCATCAAGGGATCGGAACGTCCTTAAACTACCAACACCAACACCACGAACAACTGGACCTGCAAAGGAAGATGGGACCGGAATGTTCGAAAACTACCACCACCATCGAGGGACCGGAACGTCCCTAAACTACCAACACCAACACCATCCAATATCACGAACAACTGGATCGACGACACCACAACGACCAACGCCACAGGCAACGCAACAAAGTGGAGGAGGTGAGAAACCACACAACACACAAGGAGAGGGAAATAGAGAACAACACGACAAACAAGAAGGCGAGATCCGGTCCAAACAAGAGAGAGGCAGATGGTGGGCCCAGAGAATGGAGGGCGCCACATCGACCTCTCCGCCCTTGGGGGTTGACAGCTCGACCTACCCGTTACAATTTCTGTATGTGGTTCACATAGAGAACACACACATACAGGCGCCAAACGGCAGACGAACACGGAGGAATCAGAAGAAGAGACACGCACACTACATACACGGACCCAGACACAACCGCCACGCTCCAAAACCGAGAGTCCCATTATTCTAATTCGAACCGTAATCGGAACGACACGGTTTCCTCGCATACGCGACCTAAGGGAACAAAGAAAGAGAGAGACAGAGTGAGACAGTGCAGTGCTGTGGAACCACCGGGAAACACCACGCCCACACCCCACACAGACGACACTCCACAAAGCACTACACATCCCCACGACGACACCCCCGGGATCGTGCACCCCGAGGACTCCACCGCCCTTCGAGGATCACGACACCCATCTACCTACGTCTCGGCGAGGGACGAAGGACAGTTAGTATATGTGTTTGATCATTCGGGAACAAAGCGCAGTTCCTCGGGGTTTCCCCCATACCTACTTACTGAATTTGAATGTTCTGTTTTCAGCTCCATCCACTTCCTAGCTCCACCAGCCAAGAGGTGTCGCTGCTGGATGTTGGTTGCTTATGCGACCGGGCTTGGGAAAACCCTACCCCCACTTCCATTCGGAAGATCATCGAACAAGTTGGACCTAACCCGAGGGGAAGCGACCACTTAGCCGTGCCTCACCCTCAACGAGTTGAGGGCTGGACTCCTTTGCCCAGCGGGTACCACGTGGAGGTGGGTCACCGGCTTGTGCCCGGTCCCAGCGGAATGGTCGGGCCGTTTGTGACTTTCTGCCACGGGTGCTCCTATCCCTCCAGTTACCTGGCGTCCCCAAAGGGTTAATAGTCACACCCAGAGGGACGAAGGACAGAAGAGAGAGGACCCATCAAAAGAACACACACACCACACACACATTTATCACCATCAACAGTTTTATAATAAACGAGAGCATTAATGTATTGTGAAGGTGTCTTTCTTGTCAATTTCTTTTCCCTGCTTCGCTTTCCCCCATAACCGAGTAAGCGGTTCCACGTACCCCCCCTTTTTTTTTTACGTGGAGAATGCATTTACGCACACCCCCTTCAGAGAAATAGGGGGGTAGTGTGGGACTCGCCCCTCTGGGGAGGGGAATACCCACTAAACTTCCTCGGCGGCCTTCGGACGCATCTCCTGCTTCAGGCATAGCGGGGGAGCCACGGGAACTCTGACGAACACTACCGCGACTCCCCCTAGCCTCTGGCCGGCCATCCATTGATGGCCGGCCGCGTCCCGGGGGGAAAAGAACTAATCCCCCCTACATCCTCCAGTTAGCGGTGCAGGGAGGCCGCTCCCCGCACCACTCCATCTCTCGGCGGCCGCTCATGCCTAGTACTCGGGGGGGGGCTCCACCCCGAGCTCCGCGGCCGCCTCAACACCTAACAGTCGGCGGCGGGGGGAGTAGATAAGCTCCTCAATTGTCCCCGCCGCCAGCTCCCTCCCTTATCCCGGGGGCCCGGCGGCGCGACCGGCCAGTCAACGCCACCGTCCCCGGGTCCGTCGAGCGGGATCGGCTATCTCCCGATCCCGCTCTGCGGCCTCCTTCTGCGAGATAACTTTCTCGCAGAAGGAGACCACCGCCCTCCAGTTCCCCTCACTCACCAGCATAGCCCCAATTACTGCTGGGAGTGAGAGGTCCTGCCCTATTTCAGCAGTTAGGACTCTAGTCCGGTTGCCAGAGCACCAAAACATATAGTTCGTGCTACCCGCAATTTTTTTGCATAAATCGTTAGTTAATAGCGCCCTGAAAGTATCCTGAAAGTCTTATCCAAAAAAAAGTTCGGCTTGTGTCTTTTTTATTGCAAAATAAGTTAACAAAAGCGTTTCTCTTTGGTTTTTCCCAAATATCTCTGTTATTATTGATCTTACGCAAAAAAGTATAGAGAGGAAAGTTGTTTAGAATTAAATTTCCTACAAGGTAGAGTCGGTAGTATATTTTGAATTTGGCTTTTTCAAGCCCAAAATTGTTATAGAAATTAAAAAAGGTGAAAAATGTTTGTAACTAGGAAACAGTTGCAAAAAATAGTTAAATGTCACTGTAATTACTCTGAAACATGTGTTTCAGTTAGTAGAACATGTAGCCCGAACCCAAATCCCGTACTTCAAAATGGCGGCTT
>CATKWD010000047.1:41381-101890 GCA_949825005.1 Gasteruption jaculator
CAAAAAATTATTGCCGTAGCACATTCCATGGCCGAGTAAATCAATTTTCAACTAAGATTCGGAAATGTTGCTCCGCCAGGCTCTCTCCGTCGCCGATCGGTTCCCCCACCACCGCGTCGGCCGGTGCGGGGAGCTGCGGCGCCGTACGCGTATTTTTTATGTTCATTTGTTACTAATTGCAGACGAACTAAGCTATCTACAACTATCGGGAAAAATGGACGTATTAAAGTATTATTTCAGCAATAACTGTGCCAAATTTCAAGTAAAAATATTGAATACTTTCGACGCAATCGTTCATAAACCAAAAGTTGCGGATCTCAGCTCCTACAGGGCCGATCATAATGATTTTTTTTTAAATTCATGTTTTTCTGCCTACATTAAAATGCATTTTGTCTCCTTTCTTAAAACTTAATAATTCGCTGAAATCCGATCCTAGCAACGGGTTTTTATTCATAAAAATGTTGTTAATTTCAGATTTTAGAAAATCCCTTCGGAGCATTTATTAAGTACGTTATCAGCTACCGACTCCAATTGATTTCATCCATATAACTATTGTTGCCCAATTTTTATAGCTACCCGAAGTTCAAACTTCATATTTTTGCAACAAGCCGCCATTTTGAAGTACGGGATTTGGGTTCGGGTTACATGTTCTACTAACTGAAACACATGTTTCAGAGTAATTACAGTGACATTTAACTATTTTTTGCAACTGTTTCCTAGTTACAAACATTTTTCACCTTTTTTAATTTCTATAACAATTTTGGGCTTGAAAAAGCCAAATTCAAAATATACTACCGACTCTACCTTGTAGGAAATTTAATTCTAAACAACTTTCCTCTCTATACTTTTTTGCGTAAGATCAATAATAACAGAGATATTTGGGAAAAACCAAAGAGAAACGCTTTTGTTAACTTATTTTGCAATAAAAAAGACACAAGCCGAACTTTTTTTTGGATAAGACTTTCAGGATACTTTCAGGGCGCTATTAACTAACGATTTATGCAAAAAAATTGCGAGTAGCACGAACTATATGTTTTGGTGCTCTGGCAACCGGACTACTCGGCGCAGCACTGCAAAGGCGGGGCACACCTCCAGCGTATGCTGCGCCGAGTCCTCCTCCTCGTTGCAATGGTGGCAGGCCGTCGTCGCCTCCTTCCCGATCCGCCACAGGTAGACACCAAAGCATCCGTGCCCGGTGAATACCTGCGACGTTCGATAGGTGAGCTTACCGTGCCGTCTCTCCTGCCATCTTTGGATATACGGCAGGAGAGCCCCAGCGACGCGCTCGCCGGCGTGAGCGCTGAGCTCAAGTCTCCAATTAGCGAGCGCTAGTCGCCAGGCCTGACGCTTGAACTCCTCGACCGCCTCGGGCTCTGACGGGTGCCCCCGAACCAGGCGGCTTTCTTGCACAAACGCGTAATTTGACGCGTGTGCAGCCGCCTGTAGTTCGAAGGACAATTCCCCCGCCAGAGCCAACGCCGCCGTGTAGGAGGTGGTGCGGTATCCGCGGATGACCCTGATGGCCATCCGCCTCTCAAGCCGGCGCAGCAACTTTTTGATGCGCCGGCTTGCCATCGCGTCCGGGGCCCATACTGGAGCCCCGTACAGCATCATGGACCGCACCACCCCCATGTATAGGCGGCGCACCCGGTCCTCGGGTCCCCCGATGTTGGGCAGGAGACGGCCTAATGAGGCCGCCGCTCTTTCCACACGGGGGACCAGACGGTCAAAGTGAGCCTCGAAGCGCCAGTAGCTGTCGAGGACGAGACCAAGATATTTAATCTGGTTCCCGACCTCGACAGAGGCTCCACCCACCCGGACCCGCGTCTTGGGCAGTGGCCGAGACCGAGGCCCTCCACAAAACCACATGGCCTCGGTCTTTTCAGGGGCCACATTAAGCCCAAGACCGCGGATCCTCTCGACGACGGCCGCCACCACAACCTCTGCTCGGCGGATGGTCCTCTCAAATGTGCTCCCGACGGCAACCACTAATGTGTCATCTGCAAAACAGACCAGACTGGTGCCGTCGGGGAGCGGGGCCCGCAGGACCGGGTCATAACCGAGGTCCCACAATATTGGGCCCAAAACTGAGCCCTGTGGGACCCCCCGGTCAACCTCCCTCCGCTTCATCCCGTACCGGCCGGGGTACTCTATCCACCTGTCGCGCAGATATGCCCCGATTACCTGTCTCAGATAGGGAGGCACTTCATGATTTATGAGTGCCTCCCTAATTGCCTCCCAGGGCAGGGTGTTAAATGCGTTCACGATATCTAAAGATATCGCTAAACACACCCCACCCCGGGAGACGGCACTTTCCGAGAGAGACCGGACGCGCTTGATAGCGTCAACAGTCGACCGGCCCTCTCGGAAGCCGTACTGGCAGTCCGCCAAATCGGGGCCAACACACTACAGGTGGCTGGAGAGGCGGGAAGCTATGATGCGTTCGAGCATCTTCTCCACCTCGTCTAGGAGACATATCGGCCGGTACGCCGAGGGAGAGTCTGCGGGCCTTCCATCCTTCTTTAGGAGGACCATCCGCCCCTTCTTCCACAGCCGCGGAAAATCCCCCGACTCCAGGCATCCTGAAAAAATCCTCTGTACCGTCCCGAACAGGACGTCCAGGGCCAGGCCTTACCGGGTATCCCATCGGGCCCCGGCGCCATGTTTTTGCCCCGGAGCCACCGGATAACACCGGTCATCTCCCCGACTGTGACCCCCACATCGGGAGGCCGCTCAGATACACGGCCTCCCGTCTCGGGCGCTGGCGCTGGTCGGGCCGCTTCCCCGCCAGGGGTTCCACGTACCCTGTTATAACTTCTATCTACTCCTGAATTTTTGTAACCTTTTTCTATTAATATCTTTTCAAATGTCTCAAACCAACATCTAGCTGCTTGTTTTAAACCATAAATCGCTTTATTAAGTTTACAGACTTGATTTCCATTATCTTTAACTCCTCCAGGTATTCTCATGTATATTTCTTCTCTTAATTTGCCATTCAAAAAAGGCAGTCTTTACATCCATGTGATGTACTAATAAATTAAATTGATTTGCAAACGCAAGGATAAACCTGGAACTAGTAATTCGCGCAACTGGAGCAGAAGTCTCATTATAATCCATAAAATATTCTTGACTGAAAACTCGAGCAGCCAAACGAGCCTTATATTTCATTGGGTTCCCAAATTTATCATTTTTAACCGAAAAAACATTTACAGTCAACTACATTTTTATTATTTTGTTTTGGTACTAATGTCCATGTTCTTTTAATCACTGAGTTAATTTCGTCATTAATAGCAACTTCCCATTTTTTTTTATCGTTCCTATATTATATTTCTTGGAATGAGCTTGGAACTTTGTAAACTATGGATTGCGCACACATAAGATAATCACCCTTATCGTTATTTACTTCTACTTCTTCATATGAAATAAGAGGTTTGCATTTTATCCTTTAACTCCTCCGTGGTTTTAATTATTCCGATACTTTTTAATTTTTATCATTAGTTATTGGTTTAATGGTGTCTTTTGACTTACCTGCTTCACTTATAGAATCATTTAATTTGCCGTCAAATTTTCTGGTTTTGCATGGGTTTTGTACAGACTCATCTGATTTATTATCAGATTTACTTTCCAACACCGTATCTGATTTATCACCGATATCAGATTTTTGAGACTCGACTGATGTTAGCCCATTGTCAGATGTACCAGTTTCAATCGTAAAATTTCCATCATTTACCTTTTCGAGTCTCCCCACTGGACGAGATGTTGTAAATAACTTGTTTCATCAACAATTACATCTCTTGCCATAACTAATTTTTCAGTCTGTACGTCCCACACTTTATAACCGTTTGCATGATAGCCAAGAAGAATACCTTTCCAGGATTTGTCGTCAAATTTTGATTTCCTGGTTTTATTTAAGCCATAAACCGTACTTCCAAAAATTTTTAAAATATGTTAATTTAGGTTATTTACTATGCCATAATTCATATGGAGTTTTATTTTCTTTTAATGCCTTAGTAGGAGTTAAATTTATTAAATAAGTCGCAGTTAAAACTGCTTCTCCCCAAAATATTTTATTTAATTTAGCACCGTTTAGCATTGTACGAGCTTTTTCTACTATTGTTCTTATCATACGTTCTGAGACTCCATTTAATTGTGGAGTATGTGGAATAGATCTTTTGATTTTTTACGTGAATTTAAACACACGGGTACACTTTTACACGTGCACATCAATTCACGCGACTAAATTCACGTAACATCGTGAATCACGTAAATCACGCGAATCACACAAATAACGGAAATTAGGAGAATCGCGTCAATCACGGGAATCACGTGAATGGATTCACGTAGGTAACACTGCTGAAAAATTATATGAATTCTTAAAGAAGTATTATTCAAGAACTAAACAAAAGAGTTTATGAAATAATAGGAATACCATATAAAATTAATCGTAAACATGTACCTTAGTATTTTTCACTCTAAGTTTTGTGGCCTATTCAGTAAGTAACAAAATTATAAACGTAAAAAACTGCCATAAAAGAGAAAATCCATACATATTCATTGTTTCAATCCAATAAATGTTTATTTTCATACAAAAATACAAGCACGTCTACATTTTCTGGTAATAACGCAGTTCGTTTCAACGTAACAATGTTTCCAGCGGTAGACAAGCAACGCTCTGAGCTTGCGGATGTCGCTAGCATTGCCAAATATTTTTTCGCCAATTGTGAACGAGCATTGTATTGCTCTTTATGTTTCCACCACTCATCACCACTCCAAGTCTGCATGAAATTTTATTTGAGGCTCGTTTAAATACATATCCCATTGCTTTTGTGGATCCCTAATATCATTATTTTGCTGATATAAAAATTCCAACGCACTAATGCTATCAGACGTTGTTGGTAATATTTCCTCCTGTGGTTTATCATCTTCAATCTCTTTTGCAAGCTGACGGACATATGTTCGAATGAGCGTTCGCATATTCTCATCTTCATGATCAAGATTTTTGCATCTTGGATCAAGAAACGAGGCGATATGCCTAGAAGAACCAGTTTGCTGGTATGAATGATCATATTCTAAATTAAAACGACGTTTCAATTCGTTTGAAATATAATCAGTAAACTCCTTACATATCAATAGACCACAATTATGCGAATTTAAATGTTTGTCTAGTAATGTACGTGGCCGGATTATTGATACTGATGTTGAATCACTACACATTACCGTAGTAAGAATTTGAAGAGGTTTTAAAACTTTTACCATTTCTTCTACTAGAATCCATTGTCGTTCCGATATTTCTAACTTCTCTGTCATATTAGCATAAGTAACAGTGCGATCTACTATACCATGCATTACCGCAATCCTATTATTTAGAAGGCGTTCAAACATAAAATATAGAGAGTTCCATCTTGTGTTACAGCTTTGTGAAAGTTTTAATACTGGTAAATCAAGTTGCTTCTGTTTTGCCTCCAATGCATATGGGTGTCATTCCACCCCAAATCAATCTATTTTGACCCTTCTATTTTTTTATTTGTCTGAAACTTTTTTATATTATTCTACTCTCTGAAAAAAGTATTTTGAGAATTTTTTCAAATTTTTTTTTCTAAGCCGATTTCAAGATATCGATTCTTTCGATTTTTCCTTCAAATAACTTTTTAAATTTGTAACTTTGCGAAAAATAGACGGATTGGAATTTTTGTTTTCATTATATTGTATTATTGCGTACTTTTTAAAGAAAATTGTCAAAAAATCTTCACTTGCGTTTTTCGTAATGATTTTTCAATTTTTATGTCTAATTATTTTTTTTTAATGATCGCCATATTTAATTTTTTTTAAAGTTTATATTTCAAAATACTGCTTGTATAACATCATTTGTGAAAATTTCATGATGGGATGCGGATTTTTTATATTTTTTTCAGATTTTTGAAAAATTAAGAAATTTTTTTTATCATGGTATGAACAGTTCTTATCTTGTTATCGACAGATATATCAATGTATAATGTATTGTAACAGGGAATATCGATTCCCTGATACAAAGATCCCGAACCTCCCACGCGCTTTCCCCACGATTACTCCTGCCGCGAAATTCAATCAATACGATGGATCGGCATGGATCGATCGTATACACGTCCACCGTGGAAGTCAACAAACACGTAGTTTAAGTTATTCCGCGGTGTAAGAGCGACCAAATATATTGTTAGAATTAAGGCGACCGAAACATGAATTAGATTTGCATTAGAGATCGTAGAGTCGATCAGAGTGGATCCGAAACGGGTCGAGGTCTATCGCGATAATCGAACACGAGACGCCATCTGTCGAGGACGACGGGGACCAGACTTTCGACCATGTGGGAATTCGTCGCGAAGACGAACCGGCACTGACGTCACCAAGACCACGTCAGTCGAAGTAGCCATTGGCGGAAGGAGGAAAGTCGACCCCGGAACACTCCAGAAAGGATTTTCGACGCCGTCCCAGAGGGGAAAATCGAGAGACGTTTTCCCAGAAGCAATGGGAATCGTCTCTACATTAAAGTCGAGGCCAACGCGGAGTCCCGTCCACCAAAAGGCTCATGGATGACTCGAGAGGTACGAGTCGTCACTCGCAGCCAATGAGGAGGCTCGTAGTCCCGAGATCGAGAAGAAGACGCCGGAAGTGAGGCCAGCTACTTCACTTTTACGTTGGACGTTTCATCGTACAGACTGTGACGATGCATTTCTCAATGCATTCGCTATGTAAAATCGACGAGACATTAGAGTAAATAAGAACTCTCCCAGAGACACCAGTTAGGGCTCTAATTGTACTTTACGGACGCATAGACCTCACGAGGGCGCTGTGACCACCCTAGGAAACTGAATCGTTCCTTACGGCAATATTCTTTCTTATATTCCGGCAAATGGGGAGAGTAAAAGACGGAGGAGAAGGAGGACCACCCTCAACAGGAAGGAAGGAGGCCTTAAGGCCCAGAAGGACAAGAAATCCAGATAACGCCTCGACGGATACGGGGACGCCTTTATTCGTCTGGAGAAGGCGCTAGCAGACGACACGAAGAAGCGATGACGTCATCCTTCGAGCCTTACTTCAACGACCTCCAGCCGAAAATCGTCCTAGACAAATTGGCGACATCTGGCAGGACTCGTAATCAATGATAAGCGGTCGATCACCCGCTCTATCATGATACGGGACTGCCTTATCGACCTAGATCCTCTCCTGCCGGAAGATATTAGAATTAAGGAACGATAAAGGTGCGTAACCCCGAAGACATTTTGTCAGTCGTTCCGGAAAGATTGTGAGGTTCACTGGGAGAGAGAGAGAACGAGGACCGATCACGGAGTTGATACCGATTTTCCTCGAGCGATAGAAAGAGAGATAAAGAGGGCCCAGTGAAGGATACGAGATCCTTTGGTTCCGGTGAGTGCACTCTGCATAATTGTTGGGATTCGCGGAGGTCTTCGGGGTTTCCATCGAGTGCAAGGAAGCCTCCTTGCACATGGTGGATGAACGTAACTGCACGCAGCGTCCTTCGAGGTTAGGGTGCGTCCGGTAACTAATTTGGGCGACTGCACCAATTGTTATTTTGTTATTCAACTTTATCAAGATTGTATAGATGTTCTATTTGTTTTGAAGATCGCTTATAGCGAGAATTGTTGTTAAAGATTTCTATACGGAAAAGTTGTATTCTAAAACCAAATTATTAAGGGCAAATTATTATGATCATTTGTCAAAGCCCGATCGAGATTCAACTTTGTATTTATTTCTTTTTTATTCATTAAATTCTTATTTTCTTTTATATATATATATTTAGTTTCAAGTTTCTTTAGTTTTTCTCACCAGACCCCACGTTTCGTTCCCCTCACCGACAGGAGTTAGCCTTGCCGATAGGATTTGAGTCTTCCTGGACTCTTAGAATAGTATAGAGATTTTTGATTCGGATAGCCGAATCTGGCGCCCAATTTTGTCATATAAGAATCCAGGAAGCCCAAAACTTATCCCTGAACATCCAGGCCATTTAGACCGGTTGAGAAAGTATATTCTCACAAATGGCGCCCAACGTGCCATATAGAAGGTTTGAGAATAAGAATATTCTCACAAGACGTATCTGCAACCCGCTAAAAGGGAAAACGAGAGAGAGAGAGAGAGAATAACGAAAGGGCGAGAGGGATCCGACACGAGAGGAATCCTTGATCCCTGACTCTGACGCGAAGGACGGCAGACGCCATGCGGAGGGAAAAAAGTAAGTCCCGACGCCTAACTTTTCCTCCCGGAAGGAAACGAGCGAGCTCAGGAGTTCGAACCACCTGCGTTGACGGGTGGCCATCTTGAGCGATCTCGGCGCGCCGTTCGCGTCACCTCGCCCCGGTCCGTAGCTTTTTGCTTTTTCTTTTTCTTTTTTTGGCATTCATTTTTTGTAGGCTTTTCTTTTTATTTCATTTGTACTATAATATTATCGACAAATGTATTTATTTTTCTCTATTTTTGCTTATCAAACGTGTCGTTCCGTGCGAACCCTTCTCTCTACCATTTTCGTTTTCCTGAGTTAGACCGCGGTGCATAGCACCTGGCGCCCGCGATCGAGCCCTTTTCGACGATTCCCTTTTTTGAGGTGTTCAGGGCGATTGTGACGAGTGGGGTGTGTAAACACCCTCCAACGGAGGGAAAGTGAGATTCTCGTCACAGTATATAATTAATAACTATTTTAAATGTAGCATTAATGATCAATTTGAATGAAATCAATCTGTTACTACTTCATTTATTTATATCATTACCATTTATTTCATTCACGAAAAAATTTATTGAGAGTCTCACACATATCTTACTGCGACACAATAAATCAGAAAACTAAAAATGTGTGAATAAAAGTGTGAATAATAGCGTAAATTTAGGAATGTTTTATTAGTAATCATATCTAAATAATGACAATATTTATAAAAGAGATAATTTTTCAAAATATTGTCTCGCACTTGTCCTCCTAGCCGAATCATTATTTTATTCTTTTTATCACACTGAGATTTATAATTTGCTGATCGAGAAAACTTTTTCACATTAACGATGCCATTTGACTGAGGAATAATATAATGAATCGTTTGCGTCGATGGAATACGTTTCCCGTTGCTGAAACGTTTTTCCAATATAGATTTTTTTATTTCATAATCTTCAATTGGAGAAAATTTTACTAATATTTTCGGGAGATTGGAGGATATTGATGCCCATTCATAAAAATCTTTCGGGGTTGTTAGTTGTCGATCAGCTGGTAATTGTAAACTAGCTCGAGGAGCCATTCTTTTTATTGTGCCTTCCACACCATCGCATGGTCCCTTTCATGTGCAGTTGCAAAATAATGCCATTCAGCATCAACTCCAAAATTCTGTTTGTGATAATACACATTTTCAAAGTGTTAATATATTTTCCGAGGATTTTTAGAAAGAGTTTTAATGTAATTGACAAGGACTTTGGTATAAACGTAAACGGCAACTGCATCATTATTCGAACAGTCCGATATTATAACCAAGCTTTCTGACTGACAACATAATCACTTTTGAAGTAAATCACCATGGGATATATAGTAGCTTGATTATTGTTCCAATGGAAGCCGGGTGCTGCATCTTGTACTACAAAGGCATAATTTTCGGCGAAGTTACATACGACAAGAAACTCATCATCCCCCCTTCCTCTCCTCCTGCCCGCTCCACCCGACTCCTCCCGCTAGATGCCTAGGGGAGAAGTTCACTGTGTGAGAGGCTCCTCAATTTTTCTTAATTTTCCCTTATTTAAACGTAAGTGAACATCAGTTTGAGTGCTGTTTGTAGTGTAAAACGTGCATTGCTTTGTGACTCATCGAGCTGCTTTTCAGTGCATGGTGAGTCTTTATTACAATTCGTGCTTTTTGTTGTCATACGAAAAGGTGTCAGTTTTACCAACGACCATTTCGTGACGTCATAACGCTCGAATCGGTTAATCGGTTAGTTCGGGAAGTTACCGAGTTCTCTCGGATGTGCTTCGGGCATATCTGCGAACACTCGTTCACGCCTTGGAAGCGGCAGCGGTAAGAAGGATCGCGTCACGGTCCCTTCTACCTCTGCCACATCTTCTAATTCCCCCTCCTTGCTGAGAGCCACTGCGACCATCTCTTCTCCGTCTACCTTTTCAGCTCTCTCCTTCTCAGCAGCTGACAATGACACGTCAGAGAGCTTGCCTATCTCTAACGTCCAGTTAAAGGAAATGAGAGAGAAACTGTTAAGGCATGACATGTTATTTAACAAATTAAACAATATAACAAACAATATAAAACAATTCTTAGTGAATTGTTTTTGGCCTATCAGACCGCTTTTAACACTCTGGTCACGGTGTACTCTACGCTTGCTCAAAAAAATGTTACGATTGAGCAATTCTCTAAAAGCGTCATCAAAACCAACGCAGGGCTCATTCGAAACTGCGTACGTAGCGTTAAGGATGTCATTGATACCATACCGGAGGTTGTATCCAACTCGGTACAGGCGTCAAATGGCCCAATCAGTACCCCTTCCTTCTCTGACGTTCTTAAAACTTCTAAGGTCCACATACCCAAAGGCCCAACGGCTGAAATCTCGAACACCAAGGATTTTATAATAGCGCCCATATCGGCATCCGATGAAACCCTTAACACGGTCCCAAAGGTTAGGAAAGCGCTAATTAAAACTGTGAAGCCTTGCGATGTTGGTCTTGTTACGTCCTAGGGAGGTTTACCCTGTGGCACAACCTATGCCACCTCAGCATTCCAGTAAAGCCCTACCCTGACAACGTAGCCCTTTGAGTTTCTTTGTCTAAGCGACAAAACTCCGGGCTGGGCCGAATTAGTTATTTGGGAAAAATTTGAGAAAATGCCCTTTTGAGAATGGTAATTGCCCTATCCTCGTGATATGATAAGGAAAACCGCTTAAATATAAAAAAAATGAAAAGGATATAATAAATTTCAAATACCTTAATAAATTTTTAAATAAAAACGATCAGCGTTGTCTTGAAGTTGGGTTGCGGCTGAGCTCTCCGTCAGGGCAGCAGGCGTCCGATGTGAAGCAGGATTTAAGAACTGAACTTTTTAAATAAAACCACTATTGCAAAACTTATATTAGTCAATTTATTCATATGATTTCACAATCCGAAGAACGATGAACAGAGTTTCAACTTATACGCACGAAGATTTCGGAGGAACTCGTACGCACAAGGATTTCGGAGGAACTAATTCTCCCGTAAATTTAATGGGTTTATATATTATTGAAAACCCCATACCTAGGAGGCGGAGTAATTATTTTTGTCGTTCGATTTCCTAAAAGTCATCGCTACTGTTCGTTTTCCGCTCGTAACAATTGTTCTCTTTTACTATTTCTAAGACAATGGTCATAAAATTGGTTGATGGGCTGACATTTGGACATTTTTCTAGTTAAATATTCCTCTTTATTCTGTTGAGAGGATGTGCCCTGTCGTTCGGCGGTGTCGTCAATTTCTGATATATTGTTCCGCTTGACCGGCGATTTCCTATGTATTATTTTAGAACCTACGTTTCTAGGTATATCACCTTTTACAATTAATTCTCTTAAGATGATATATTCATGATTGGATTACTCATCGGTTGCCAACGCAAGTGGTCCTTTTCGTTCTCATTTCCTCTTTTAATTAATGAGGTTTAAATTGTGAAACGTCTAAAGTGCTGAAATATCCGATTGTCAGTTTAGATTTAATGTATATAGGTATTTTGGAAGCGCAAAAATATATAAATGAATGGTTTTTTTAGCATAAGACTTGTTCTTAGTTTTATAATGGCGCGCAAAGTAATCCTACAATGAGGTACGTCGCGCGACGTGACAGTTTGAAAGTTGAAAGACTGTCGAGAGCCGGAAAAAATAGCGTCCGAGTAGAAGCAAAGGCAGTGGACATGGAAAAGCTTCGCACTCTCCCTTCTCTGGCCCAAGCTGGTTTGGTTGTTAGGGACGATTTTAAATACAATCCCAGGCTATTGGTCTCGGGTATACCCTCTAACTTATCTAAAGAGGAAATCAGGGAAGATTTCATTGATTACAACCTAGATGGAATCAATAATCCCGACATCAAAATCAATTATGTCTTTCCACCAAACCAAACCGCACCACCACTCGATGCGTGATCGAAGTCCCTCCAGAAGTTCACCTTACTCTTAAAAAGGATGAACGTATTTACTTAAGATTCACTTCGTGTACCTTTCTGGATCATACTAACAAGGAAGGTACCTGAGGTGTACCTCACCGATTTTGATGAAATTTGAGTATGTTATAGTTCGTGAAAAAATAATCGACACGTATGTTTTCGTTTCTGCGGTAAAAGACTTTTAAGGGGTGAAAACCACCCTCAAAGTTGACGCCAAAAAAAGTTTACTTGATATATTTCGGCCCCTAATGAATATTTTGCGGTGGGACAAAATGGAAAGTGTTCCTTTCGAAAAATGCTAGTTGGTGGATGTTTTTTTACCATAGGGGTTGCGACCCCTATTTTTTATTTTGGAAAAACGATTTTTTTCATTGATTTATTCACTGTAAAAAATCAATTTTAGCCTTAAAAAATTAGAAAAAAATGTTTTTGTAAATAAAATGAAATAAGTAAGTTGACATATTTCGGGATTTTGCGAAAAAGCACTCTTACATTCCTTAACTACCCTGTAAGACGAATATCCACTTATAACAATATTTATAAGCATATTTCTCCTATAAAATATACGCTCCGTGCGAGCTGAATATTATTCTCTATCAATTACGAGAGTGCAATGCCATTTTCGAGCATAAATAATTATGGGGTGACAAATTTCAACCCTCAAATAACTTTATCCAGATATATCTCGGTCCCTAATGAATATTTTGCAATGGGAGAAAATGGAAAATGTTCGTTGCGAACAACGATAGTTGACGGATGTTTTTTTACCATAGGGTTTGCAACCCCTATTTTTTATTTCGGAAGAACGTTATATCATTGATATATTCACTGTAAAAAATCAATTTTAGCCTTAAAAAATTTTAAATAAATGTTTTTGTAAATTAAATGAAATAATTAAGTTGACATATTTCAGGATTTTGCACAAAACCGTCCCTACAAATCGTTCACTACCATTTAAAGCGAATATTCATTTGTGACAATAACAGCGCATTTCTCCCATTAAACATACTCTCCCTGTGAGCTAAATATTATTTTCTATCAAGCACGATAGTGCAACGATATTTTTGAACAAAACAGATTTATGGGGTGATAAATTTCCACCCCCTAGTAATTTTTTTTTATATATCTCCGCTGCTAATGAATATTTTGAGATGGTACCTAATGGAAAAAATTTATTGTGAAATGCACGTAACTTCGGTTTTTATTTCTATAAACTGAAGCACACAGAAACTTATGGGGTTTGTAGAGTACGATATAGTGGTAAAATAATCCCTTATATTTTTGTATAATTTACACTGTTGAATTTATTTGTAAGGTAGGTGACTAATTAAGTGCATAATTTTCAATTAATTTTAATTTCAAACTGTAAATATTAAATATCAGAACTAATATTGTTGCAAAGTATATGTTCTACATTTTCCGTTTGAAATATAAGGTTTTGACAAAATAGTAATCTTCATAGAAATGTTTCAAACATAATGTTTTTTTACATCATCTGCATTGTACAATATCTGGAATCGCCCCTTTTATTCATATTTAATTTTTAAGGTTTTGAATAATTTATTAAAAAATTTGAAAAAAAATGTTTTCATACAGAAGTTGCAGAGTCTAATGGGAAGTATAAAACTGTAGCAAAAAATTTGACCTTGAGTGGTTTTTTTAAGATCGAGTCAAGGTCAACTTTGACTTTTGAAATGGAAATCTGTTAAAAATTATTTATCAAAAAATTGTATATGAATATATAAAGTGATCTTGGTATAGAAGCGGTTACATTAATGAAAAACATGAAAAAAATTGATAATCGTGTAGATTTTGGTCTTGGAGATAACTGCAAAACGCATTGCGAAATCGAAGGTTGCAGAAATGTTGCTATAATTCGTTGTGCTTGATGCAAAAAGTCATTGTGTTTTAAACATTTCTGTGAAGATTACTATTTTGTCAAAACCTTGTGGACTAATATATTTCAAACGGAAAATGTAGAACATATAAATACAACAAAATTAGTTCTGTTCATATTTACATATTTAGTTCTGTTTCATATTTACAGTTTGACATCACTTAATTAGTCACCTACCTTACAAATAAATTCAACAGTGTAAATTATACAAACATATAAGGGATTATTTTACCACTATACCGTACTTTACAAACCCCATAAGATTCTGTGTGCTTCAGTTTATAGAAATAAAAACCGAGGTTACGTGCATTTCAGAACAAAAACTTTTTCCATTAGGTACCATCTCAAAATATTCATTAGGAACGGAGGCATATAAAAAAAAGTTTCTAGGGGGTGGAAATTTGTCACCCCATAATTCTGTTTTGTTCAAAAATATCGTTGCACTATCGTACTTGATAGAAAATAATATTTAGCTCACAGGGAGAGTATGTTTAATGGAAGAAATGCGCTGTTATTGTCACAAATGAATATTCGCTTTAAAAGATAGTGGACGATTTGTATTGACGGTTTTGTGCAAAATCCTGAAATATGTCAACTTAATTATTTCATTTAGTTTATAAAAACATTTTTTTCTAATTTTTTAAGGCTAAAATTGATTTTTTACAGTGAATAAATCAATGAAAAAAATCGTTTTTCCAAAATAAAAAATAGAGGTCGCAACCCCTATGGTAAAAAAACATCAATCAACCAGCGTTTTTCGCAAGGAATATTTTCCATTTTGTCCCATTTCAAAATATTCATTATGGACCGAGATATATCTGAATAGACTTATTTGGGGGTTGAAATTTGTTACCCCATAATTCTTTTTTGCTCGAAAATGTCATTGCATTCTCGTAATTGATAGAGAATAATATTCAGCTCGCACGGAGAGTATATTTTATGGGAGAAATATGCTTTTCATTGTTATAAGTGGATATTCGTTTTACAGGGTAGTTAAGGAATGTAAGAGTGCTTTTTCGCAAAATCGCGAAATATGTCAACTTACTTATTTCATTTTATTTACAAAAACATTTTTTTCTAATTTTTTAAGACTAAAATTGATTTTTTACAGTGAATAAATCAATGAAAAAAATCGTTTTTCCAAAATAAAAAATAGGGGCCGAAATATATAAACAAAACGTTTTTTGGGGTCAAATTTGAGGGTGGTTTTCACCCCTTAAAAGACTTTTACCGCAGAAACGAAAAAATACGTATCGATTATTTTTTCAAGAACTATAATATACTAACAAGAAGAGTACCCGCCAATCGGATTTTTGTTTTTTTTTTATATTTATGGTACGTAAAGCTGAGGGCCAAAATAGTAATTTAGTAAAGCCGTACGACGCCATATTCAGAACTTTTTGAGAAAATTGAGTTTAAAGTTTTTGCGAGCGACTTATGGGCATGAAATTTATACGACTGTTCGAGCAAGCCGCGTAGGTCAGTCGGTAGCGCTTCAGTCTAGTAGCAGCGAGATCGCTGGATCGAGTCTCGCTTCATGCATAATTTGTTTTTCTATTAGATACTAGAGTTATTTAAATATGAAATTGAACTGATTTATGCTCAATAATCGATGAATAATTATTCTATTCCATGAAAAGTGCACGTGTGATTTTTAATTATGTGGAACTCAAAATGGCGAATAGGAGAAAAAAAAAATCCAGCAGTAATATTTTTCCATTATTCACAATCGAAAGTGCAATTTTGCAAGTTCCAGATAATCACACGTGCGCTTTTCATGGAATAGAATAATTATACATCGATTATTTGGCATAAATCAGTTCAATTTTATATTTAAATAACTCTAGTATCTAATAGAAAAAAAAAATTAATAAAACAAATTAATGAAAAAAAAAAATTATGCACGAAGCGAATCTCGATCCAGTGATCTTGCTGCTACCAGACTGGAGCGCTACCAACTGAGCTACGCGGCTTGCTCGAACAGTCGTATAAATTTCATGCCCATAAGCCACTCGCAAAAACTTTAAACTCGATTTTCTCAAAAAGTTCTGAATGAGGCGTCGTACGGCTTTACTAAATTACTATTTGGGCCCTCAGCTTTACGTACCATAAATATAAAGAAAAACAAAAATCCGATTGGCGGGTACTCTCCTTGTAAAAGTTCATCAAAATCGGTGAGGTACACCTCAGGTACCTTCCTTGTAAGGTGACCCAATGTTTCAAATGTCTGAATTTTTGACACATAACATCTAACTGCCAGTCTAGCCCTCATTGTGGCTACTGCTCAGGTGACCATGAAAGGATGGATTGCAAGAATGTAGAGAGAACACAAACTTGCTACAATTGCAAAATTTCCAAATTTACTGATGTGTCTCACTCTGCGTTTGATGGAGAGAAGTGTCCTCTTCTCAAAAAGAGAATAACAGAAAAGGTTAGAAAAACTAATTACGGATGACGTCATCGCCAGCACTTGAAAATCTCTGTGTCTGTCATGTGAATTGTATTGCTATAAACCTGAATATACAGGGTGTGCGACATTCGATGTGGAAGCCGAAAAGTGGTAACAGAGGGCGAAAATTGGAGACGAAAAGTCAAATACCATTTTTCGAAATTCGGAATAATTACCGAGTTATTAATTAAAACTTCTGGCCAATCAAAATCTTCCATTAGACTTTGGTGGACGTGACAAAAGTAGAGTCGAATCTACTTGTCGTCAGTAACAAAACGATAGTAGTAAGAAAAACAATAGAAGTAAAACGGTGAGACCAACACATTCAAGATCTTGCTTCTGTTGTTACCACTAACACACTACTACGATTATGATATGATATCGTCGGAAACAAAATATGTACAGGGTGTAATAGTAGTAGTAATAACGTAAGAAATTAAATGACGAAAATCAAACTTTCAAATTCTTAGTTATGTTATTAATTCTACTATTACCACGACCAATACCGCTACCATTATTATCATTATTAGTATTATTGATCAAGCTTTCTCGCAATACGAAGAATAAGGCGCGATCGCATCCGCGACGATATATCGTGATCTTGATCTCAAAATTAACTGTTGAAATAAAATTGGCATTACATTATTCTCCCTTTCCTCTGTAATACGCTTCTTTTTGAAGTTTATAAATATCATTCTTAGTTTGGTTTTAATGAGCTTTTTTCCCCAAACCTTACAAGGAAGGGTTCCTAGCCCAACCTTACCGATTTCAATAATTTTCTTATGTGTTGTAGTACTCGAAAAAATAAGAGACACGTATTTTTTTATGTGCCGACATCCACTCTAAAGGGGTGAAAACTACCCCTAAAGTTTTATCCGAAAATCTTTTTTTTATTATATCTCGGCTTCTACTTAATATTTCTTAATGAAACAAAGTGGAAAATATTTGTCATAAGAAGTCGAAGATATTAGGTGTGTTTATGACCCAAAGGGTTACGACCCTCATTTTATATTTGAAGAACACTAGAGTTTTCTTTTCTTCATAAAGACCAGGGTATGAACTCAAAAAAGTAAAGAAAAGCATTTCCGTTTACTCTATCGAATATTTCTGTTGTCATGTTTTATGATTTTTTAAGCAACCACCTCCAAATACCGTAAACTACCCCTTAAAGTAATATACCGCATGTAAATGATGAGAAAAACTTGTTTTTCTTGAGATTTATTACACGTGGAAACAGAATGTATAAAAAACAATCTTGTTATAAATTTTTTGCAATATAGTAATATAAAAGGAGTGATAAAAGTCACTCTCAGAAGTGAATTATTCAATATAACTCGATATTTATTAATATTTTTTATTGGAACTGATCAAAAATTATTTTTAAAAAGAGGATTTATCCCTTTTCTTTTTATAATTAAGTTACAGTATCTTATTCTTCAAAGTTTTGACAATAATGATTATCTTCAATAAAGTGCTGTGACGTGGATCTTGATATCCTAAGACAGGGGGCCGTGGCCCCTGTCACGCCACCGTTGATCACCTGAAAACCTTGTCACAAAAAGGAAAAGGAAGCCAGGTCGTGGGCGCCAGGTGCAATGCACCGCGTCAACCAGCTCTAGTCGCGGGGTTGGTAGAGGGGAGGGTTCGAATAGAAAACGACGCGAGTATAGAAAAAAACAATAAAAAATAAATATATTCAAATATGGATAAAGAAAATAAAAGAAAAAGAAAGATATTGATGGCGTAAATCAAATAAGCTATTCGATAAATAATTTTAAAAAAAGAGTCACACATAAAAGGGGGCAAAGCCTCTTCGGCCCCTTCGTAACACCCGGGGTCGAGCACGTAGGAAAAGAGCTCGCTCAGAGAAGGCCACCCCTATCATACGGGTGGCTCAAACTCAGAGCTCGCTCGGTTCCATTTCCTTTCCTACACAAAGGAAATAACGATTGCGTGGAGGGACTCATTGTTAACCCTCTGGGTGCCGGGACGTCCTCGGATGTCTCCTCTCCTCGGATTCCCTCCTTCCCTTATCTTTTCCTCGCTTCCGTCCTTCCTTCTTTCCTTCCTTCTTTAAATTTGCGGGCACGAGGTGCTATGGTCTGTGTCCAACACAGTAGTGAAGACTCCAGCGTCCACTACGTCGTCTTCCGTCTGGAGGGGAGGCTTCGCGCCTCTCGATTGGTCGTGAGGGGTCACGTGGGCCCCTCGCGTCGACTGAACATTTTCATCGAATGGGATCCGTCGTCCCATTCGAATTCGAATCGAGGACGTTCCCCGTTATTTCTGGGGAATCGTCTTCGACCGGGGCCTGGACGTCTCCAATGATCGATCCCCGGTCGATGCTGCTCCTCGTTGCAACGTCGTCGTCGTCCGGCGTCGCTTTCCTCGCTCGATGACGCTGCTTTGTTCCCGCTCGATTTCCGGCGCTCCCACGTGCTCAAAACGGTAGTTCTCCCCGTTTCCGTCGGATGTCGCGACCTTAATCGTCGTCGCAATGGCTTCGCCCCTTCGAATGATCGCTCTTATCGATCGCACGATCCCTAACCTGATCCTACTTCCTAACAGATGTCGCCATATACATAATTCGCAATATACATGATTCGTATGCGCTCTTACACCGCGAGTCAACTTAACCTATGAGATTGTTGACTTCTGTGTTGGACGACAATTCGATCCGATCCATACTGATCGATCGATTCGATAATTTATTAATTTCGCATCGCGACCGAGGAAAGAAAACGATTTTCCGGAGTGCGGGGTATTTGTGACAGAAAAGCCGTGCTCTCTATCACAGTATTCAAAACACAGACTTCTTACGCTAATCACATCGTATAACAGCAATATTGTCATCCTTCTATTTCGCACCGTGCATTGCAAGAATCTCCAAAAGAGAACTCAAAAGGATTTTCAAATTTATTTAGTTTCTCATTAATGTAACCACTTTTGTACCAGAAATATTTAAACATATTCTTATATCTCGGCGAAGAAAGCTGATTATAAACTAGAGGTTGTAGTTTCAATCACTTGATGTATAATGTATATGAATTTCGCATCTGGAAAAACTTTGTACGACATCTTTCAGATCAAGTAACTTTGATGGATTATGACTTAAAGTGTACTCTCAGTCAAGATAGGCAAAATGCCCTTTACCTCGAATTCTTTGGCGACAGGTTTGGATGGGTTCTTTGGGTCAAAAGAATAGGATCGGCATGGCCGGCCAGTCGAATCGACTCCCACCCCGCGAAGGTGGCCAATAAACGATTTTTTTCAGGTTTTTTTTAACAACCTGGTAGATGAAAAATTCAGAAAAATTTCAGGAGTATAGTTGGTAATAAGGGCTTTTTAGGGAAATTTTTTCAAACACCCGCACAATCACCCGCCCTAAAAAAAATAAATAAAACTAAAAATCGAAAAACAACCTCGAAAGTGCCCAAACAGCTGAACTTTTCTTTACGGAATATTGTAGCCCGTGATGAACTCTACACCCCAGTATTTTCTTCCGATTTCTCCGAGCGTGGCTTCACTTCCAAAAATCGATTTTTCACTTTTTTTTGCCATATTTCATGGTTTTTTCGACTTTTATGTTGCGGGGAAAAATTTTCAAGGCAAATGCCCCCCAGAATCGGGATCTACCAAAAATTTTACATAAGTTTTTGACCTCCCAAAAATGCCATTTTTCGACATGCTTCAACGATTTTCCAATTGTTACGTTAATACAAAGCATTTCCAAGGTTATTAGACCCCGGAATCGGATTCTACGGAAAATTTTACATAAATGTCGACATCTAACCAATCATAATTCTCTGCATGTTTTCAAGTTTTTCCAGCTCAAAAACCGTTTTTGTCCAAAAAAGTCTTATTTCGGCGGTGTTTCGAGATTACCTCGATCGAAAATGCAATTTTTATTATAAATTTTTTTTATATATAGTTTTATTTGTAACCAGGGAACCTCGGGATCGGCTTCCCGGCACAAACTGACACCCTTTCCCGAAAGATCCAAAGTCAGAAAGGCGCCAGGGACTTTTTAACCTTCTAAAACTCCCAAAGGACTCTCCGAAGCAACCCAAAAACTATAAGACCCAAAACCGACTATCTCTTATCTCCGGGACGTGAATGTTCCGCCAATACTCCGCCGACTGCCGATCTAACCTGAAAAGAAAAGGCCAACGTACAGGAAAATCCCCCAAATGAATAAAGCCAAAATTTGTAATAATGAAGACTTTAATATAAAGAAAAAGAAATATTAGTAATAACAATAATAATCTCGGGGAAAACCCCTTAACAATTCTGGTCCTGTCTCGCCACGTGGTCCCAAAATAGACCGAACCAAAAACTAAGTGGTGAAACCAAAAAAAGATAACCAAAAAGGACCAATCCGAATGAAATCTATACAAAAGAAAATAATCGTTTACAAATATGTCCGAATATGAAACACAAAAAGAAAGGGGGAAGCCAAATCCAAAATGTTCGGAGCCGATCTACGTTCGTAAGCCACCCAGGTACCGAAACTAAGATGGTGGCTATAACGGTTGTGGTGAAAACGTGGTTTTCACCCCAACCGACCGAACCAATCTCTATAAAACGAAGCGTAGCTTTTTCTCTTTCCTACTAAACATAAGGCAAAGAGAAAAGCTCGCTCGATATCCAGAAGAAGCCCGCGGGCACTCACCAAACGAAAAAGTCAATCACTCCAAAACCAAAAGAACTCCAGGACCCGGAGCGTTCAAAATGTCGGGCTTTATCCTTTTCACCAGAGGTTGAACCGCGAAGATACGCTCTATAGGCCGTCCAAAGGAGAAGTGGAGATGATCTTCTTCTTCTTCTTCATCGTCTCGATCCTCGGGGCGTGGCTGCGCTTGCGCGATCATGCACTCCTTGAGTAGTCGGAAGGTGCTGCCACTAATTAGGAATCGGTACTGCGTGGTCCCACTGATTCTGAAACTCCCCGAGGATCCAACAGATGTCCCAACAGTTGTTCGTTGATCGATGGCGAGTGATCCCAATGGTGAGTGCCCTATTGGTTGGTTATTCTCCGATCGACAAGACGAACCAATCGTATCCTATGGCTTCCCCTATACGCTGCTTATCGCTATCTTATATCTAATCTTATCCTAAGCTTAGCCTAAGGGATCTAGCCCTTTACACGATTCCGTAGCCAAAATACATACCGATCCAACCGACTTGACGTCTCCTCTGGACGGGTATGTTCCGAAATGTCACTTGTAACGTAGCGTGCGAAACGCCACGTTACATATTATACGTTTAGTTTTAACCTCAATCGTTATCTTCGTCGAAGACAGCATTACAATTATTTATATCAAACATTTCTGTTAAAAATTCTGCTGATCTGAAGAGTTTAGACAAATAGCTGCCGTAGAATAAGTGGCTTAGATTTGACCAATAGTTGATGATTGTTGTGAGTTTATTCTTTCAAGCTGTGCTTGTTTGCATAATTTTTCAGACCGGGGTGCCGTGAGTTCCGAAATGCATTTTTTACATTGGACATCACCTTCCTGTACATGTATCCCATACAAGAATATCTTGAAAGAATAAACTCACAACAATCATCAATTATTGGTCAAATCCAAGCCACTTATCCTACGGCCGATATTTATTTAAATTCTTCAGAATAACAGAATTTTTAACAAAACTATTTGATATAAATTATTGTAATGCCGTCATCGACGAAGATAGCCATGAAGATTAAATGAATTAATAAAAACTGCATTTCAGATCGAGATAATCTTGAAACGCCACTAAAATAAGACTTTTTTTGGACAAAAACGGTTTTTGAGCTGGAAAAACTTGAAAAAATGCTAAGAATCATAATTGGTTAGATGTCGACATTTATTTACGTAACAGTCGGAAAATCGTTGAAAAATGTCGAAAAGTGGCATTTTTGGGTAAAAAACAATTCTTAGCTGGAAAACGCGAAAAAATGGGCAAATCGTGATTGTTCAGATGTCCATACTTATGTAAAATTTTCGGGAGAATCCAATTCTGGGGTGCAGTTGACCTTGAACATTTCTCCCGTCTGCATAAAAGTCGGGAAAACCATGAAATATGACAAAAAAGCGAAAAATCGAATTTTGGAGGTGAAGCCACGCTTGAAAAAATCGGAAAAAATTACTGGGGTGTAGAGTTCATCACGGACTACAATATTCCGTAAAAAAAGTTCAGCTGCCTGGGCACTTTCGGGGTTGTTTTTCGATTTTTAATTTTATTTTTTTTAGGGCGGGTGATGGTGTGGGTGTTTGAAAAAAATTTCCTAAAAACCCTTATTACTAGCTATACTTTTGAATTTTTTCTGAATTTTTCATCTACCAGGTTGTTAAAAAAAAATAAAACCTGAAAAAAATCGTTTATTGGCCACCTTCGCGGGGTGGGGGTCGATTCGACCGGCCGGCCATGCCGATCCTATTCTTTTGACCCAAAGAACACATCCAATCCTGCCGCCAAAGAATTCGAGGTGGGGGGCATTTTGCCTATCTTAATGGAGAGTACCCTTTACATTTAAGAAATAACATCATGAAACTGCAATTTCTAGTTCATAATCAGCTTTCTTCGCCGAGATATAAGAATATGTTTAAATGTTCCTGGTACAAAAGTGGTTACATTAATGAGAAACCAGATAAATTTGAAAATTCTGTTGAGTTTTCTTTTGGAGATTCTTGCAATGTACAGTGCGAAATAGAAGGATGTAACAATATTGCTATTATGCAATGTGGTTGGTGTAAGAAGTCTTTATGTTTTAAGCATTTTTTTGAAGATAATCATTATTGTCAACACTTTGAAGAATAAGATACTGTAACTTAATTATAAAGAAAAGGGCTAAATGTTCTTTTAAAAAATTATTTCTGATCAGTACCATTAAAAAATATTAATAATTATCGAGTTATATTGAATAATTCATTTCTGGGGTTGACTTTTATCACCCTTTTTATAGTATTATATTGCAAACAAATTATAACATGATTATTTTTTGTACATTCTGTTTCCACGTGTAATAAATCTCAAGAAAAAAATTTTTCTTATGTATCTATTTACATGCGGTGTATTACTTTAAGGGGTAGTTTACGGTATTTGGGGGTAGTTGCTAAAAAAAATCCCGAATCACGACAACTGAAATATTCGATAGAGTAAACGGAAATGTTTTTCTTTATTTTTTCGAGTTCATACCCTGGTTTTTATGAAGAAAATAAACAAAAAATCTATTTTTCTTCAAATATAAAAAGTGGGTCGCAACCCTTTATGGCCCTTTGTGGATGTTGGCACATAAAAAAATATGTCTCTCTTTTTTTTCGAGTACTACAACACATCAAAATTTATTGATATCGGTGAGGCCGGGTTGGGAACCCTTCTTTATTAGTAAAATCGTCAAATTCGTCCGGTTATTCTCGCGTAGGCACGCGTTTGGCGCTCGGCATTAAAAGGTTTAATAATAACAACATCTACAACTACAATAATACTAATAATAATGATAATAATGATAGCAGTATTGGTCGTGGTAAGAGCAGAATTAATAAGACAATTAAGAATTTGAAAGTTTGATTTTCGACCTTTAATTTCTTACAGTATTACTACCCCTATAACACCCTGTATATATTTTATTTCCGACGAATCATATCATAATCGTAATAGTGTGTTAGTGGTAACAACAGAAGCAAGATCTTGAATGTGTTGGTGTCACCGTCTTACTTCTTTTGTTTTTCTTTCTACTATTGCTTTGTTAGCGTCGACAAGTAGGTTCGAGTAGAAACTTTTGTTACATACACCAGAATATAAAGAAGCATTCTGATTGGCCAGAAGTTTTAATTAATAACTCGGTAATTATTCCGAATTTCGAAAAATGGTATTTGACTTTTCGTCTCCAATTTTCACCCTTTGTTACCACCTTTCGGCTTCGACATCGAATGTCGCACACCCTGTATAATGGCAGAACTTTTCACATCAGATTCGAATAAACTCCTCCTCGCCACAGTTTACAGACCTCCTCGACCAGGATTTCTACGAGAATTTGAAGACTGCCTGCTTGATCTTTTTTCTTCGTACTCGAATCTTATTGTGATGGGAGACTTCAATATGGACCTATGCCAAACTTCTCTGGATTCTCGAAATCTGAGAAATTTTGCCGAAGCAACGAATTTACACATAGTCTCCTTCGAACCCATACATAATCTCAAGAACTCGAGTACCTGGATTGATAATTGTCTGGTACACACTGTAGACAAACTCAGTGCGTGGGAACAGCAGGCTGTTTCTCTGTCCTCACATGATCTTATTTTTGTGGAATATAGGTTACCAGTGGAGAGGCATCAGGAGGGGACCTTCACCTGTCGTGATTTTAGAAGATTTTCCATTACAGACTTTCAAGTCGATATTTTGAACCAAGACTGTGACGGTTTTTTCGCCACCACTGACATCAACGTCAAAGTGAGGATACTGAATGATCATCTGCACAGGTGCCTTGATTTACATGCCCCGTATCATACTGTTTCATCCAAGAGATAACCCGCCCCTTGGATAACACAGTATCTTAAGGACAAGATTCGGGAAAGAAACAGGATACACCGATCCTGGCGCAAATTCAAGACAACTCACCTGTATAACTTGTACAAAAAACTCAGAAATGAAGTAAAAATATTAATAAATTCAGCTAGACAGCAATATTATCTTAAAGTATTTGCCAAACTTAACAATTCCAGAGAGGTTTTTACTGAGCTGAGGAAGCTACACTTAATTAAAAGTAAAGCTACTCATAACAAACTTACGGTCTCTATAGAATCTTTAGCCAACCATTTTTCGTCAGTGGGACAAAACAGCCATCCTTATGGTGAACAGATCTTCATTGGAGACACTGGGTACAGTGATGATAAATTCTTCTTTCGCGAGCCTTCGTTAAAGGGCATTTAAACAGCCATAAACTCCTTCAAATCCAACGCTTCTGGAGTTGATGGGCTAAGCATAACAGAAATAAGAAGGGCCCTTCCTTCTTTAAATATATTTCTACAACATCTTTTATCTTTTTTGCTCATCAACGGAGTTTTCCCCAATCTTTGGAAATCGGCATTGATTTGTCCTATACCCAAAACGAAGTGCGCTACCTCTTGTAATGACTATAGACCCATTTCTATCCTCTGCGCACTCTCTAAAATATTAGAGAAACTTGTAAAAACTAACTCTAACTCATCCTGTAATGACTCTTATAAGGTCTTAAAATAATTTCCCTGCTCTTTTGAAATGAAAGAATGTGGTAATATAGATTTTGCGCTTTCGCAAAAAAATCAACGAATTCAGAAGCAGGTTTTACAAACGTCTCCAAACTTGTACGTGATTTTGATATCTAGTGCTTGTAAGCAACTTCTTCTATGTCATTTCTATCCAAAGAGTCTGTTAAAATATCTTGCAGTGGTTCTACCCCAGGACACGCTATACATTCTCCAAAATAACACTTTTGAGAAGCGTTTGGACAAATAATCATGCTCAAACAATCGCTGTAAGTGCCCAATGGCTTTGTGAGTTCTTTTGTCACAGCCGGTAGATTGATTCCTGAAATTGAAAATACTATTTTATAACTTGAACGTAAATCTAATGACAATAGATCACATACCTAATATCAAGAGCTTCAGATTTCGGTGATGGGAACAAACACAAATTGTATGTGTTCCACTTGAACCTGCTAGCACACAGTGTTTGGATTGCAGTACCGCAAATGTTGGAAACCCAATTTTACAATCATGTTCACTTCGAAAATATATATATATATACAAGGTGATTCAGAATGTTCGCGAATCCTTTTACAGGCATATTCTTCGTAGAAAAATAAGGGACACGTGTTTTTGCATTTTGTCCTACGATAAGTAGTTTCCGAGATAAATAATGTTAAAGTTGACCAATAACAGGACAGTTCTAAGTCAAAACCAGGAGCGTAGTATATCTGGGAAAAAATACTTCCGATTCCGGGTCAAATTCATTGCATACGTTCATTGCAAAAGTTCGTTCCAAAACAAAAAACAGCCTATGTTTAAAATTTTATTTTTGGCTATAACTCGCTTTAAATTCATTCGTCGATATTATAGAGACAACCTGGAAAGGAAATTTTTATCGATATCACAAAATGTTTATTCATCGTATGGACCTTGCAGTAGTGATAAAGATGGTATATCGTACAGCATATGATCTCTGAGGACATATGTCCTCAAAGTGTATGCAATGTTAAAGTTTTGTTGCCTTTTTAAGTAGCATTTTTTTCGGAAGGTTAAAAATACGCCGAGAGGTGTAATTCCACATTCCCAAGTGATTGTTCTACGAGATTTGAGGGAACGGACTTTTCAAGGGAAACTGAGATCTATTCAATGTACATTTCGGGGTAGTTTCTATTAAAAAATGAACCGTTTTTCGCAACTTCAAGCGACAGTATTTTTTTGGAAGGCTGAAAATGCACCGAGAGGTGTAATCCCATGTTCCAAAATGACCGTTCTTGGACTTTTCAGGGAATGAAATTTTTAAGGGAATTTTTTTAAATCCACCATTGGGCACATTTGTTTTTGAAAGTGAAATGTTTCTCGCTTTTGTAAGCGACAGCATTTTTTCAGAAAGCTGGAAATACGCCAAAAGGTGTAATTCCATGTTCCAAACCAACGTTCTTGGATTTTTCAGGGAACGTATTTTTTAAAGGAACCTACATAAAGAAAGTATCCCGAAATGTATGTACTGTGGCCAATGTCCCGCTCCGTCCCTCCTCCAGGACGAAATGAAGGGGACACGGATCCGCAAATCCTCCCCTTTCGTTGACGGTGGATGAGGCGCTCAGGAGCAAAGGGGGTTTTGGGCGCCAGTCAAGGTCCTTTTCGGGTCCCTGACGCGGTACACTATCAAATTTAGACTAGCGCAGGGAGAACAAGAGTCCCAGAGGGGATCCTGCCTCCCTTTAAAAAAAAAGGAAGCTCACGCGGAATTAAGTAACAAAAAAAAGAAGTCTTTATTGGCAAAAACAAAGACAAACAAATCCGCAACAAAATCTTGAAAACGCGAGATAACAATTGCAGGTAACAAATCTTCGAAAAACCAAAAGCTAAACTTTAAGATAAATATCTCGCACAACAGAAAAATCGCGATCTGAGAGGGGGTAAGGGGGACGCGAACACGGTGTGAAAAACGCAAGAACGTAACACAAAAAAAAAACGACGGTCTGTACTACTAAAAAAAAAGGAAAAACTATTGGGAGAATACCGTGTGTGACGAGGCAGTTTTGCAAAGGCTGCCTCGCCCCTGGAAAATCATCGATTAGAATCATCGAGAATTTTCTTAGCCGCCGGCTAAGAAAATCGGCAGAAGAAATGCCACGTGTCGCGTGAACAATGAGGTCAACGTCCTCGGCACAGGAGGTACCTCGCGTCAAGTAGGGGATCAGGCGGAGCAAAGGCCATTGTAAGGCGATCGCATGAGTCCGGGTGGGAAACAATAGCAAGAATTAGCAAGGTGCAAAATGCACCCTTCTAATTGCACGAGGAGATCGAGCATGGTACCAAACGGTAGCTCCTCGTGAATTAGAAGGGTGGCCGCAAGATCAAGGATGCACTTGCTATTGCACCGGAGTTTCCAAGCGTAGAAGCTTGTCGAAGCTTCGGCGAGAAAAACCAGAAGCTATTCACCCGAAGCGACTCAGGGGAACAGAAAAACCGCGGCTCTCGAGAACGTTCGAAGGAGCCGCGGCTTTAAATAAGCGAGCCCCCAGGAGCTCGCTCTTCTTCCTCTCTCGAATTTTGACTCTCGACGACGTGGTGCGTGTCGAGACTCTCGCGAAACTTATCCTTAAGATAGTCACATATCGGGACTCGGTTATAAGTCACTCTCGGCAAACGAGTGCGTTTCGGGGTGTTAGTTCGCGATTTAGAATCGCTTAACAACGAGTCGCCCCGTAAGAGGAGTTTTGCGTGTTGCAAAACTCCCACGGGATAGACGATAATCCTCCGTGATTCGGAGGCGAATAGACAAAGTGCAGTGGGACTTACCCGTGACGAAGTGACGTGTGGAAGAGGGTGAGGAGCTGCCTATCCAAGAGAAGCGGAGGGCGTAAAACATCAGGACAGTTAGTTCGGTCGGGACGAGCATTGACGAGTCCGAAACACCACCAGCGGGACTCACGGGATTCCGGACAGCATAGCGGAGGCTGGTAATTCAGTCCTCCACCAGTCATATTCCCTCGGAGATTTGGGACCGGGACGAGAGGGAACGAACTTTACGGCCGCAGAATTCCAGTAGGAATTCTTAAACCCCAATCAGGGCATCCATCCTGATTAGGGGGGTTTGAGTGCATCAGGCCGAGTTCGAGTACCATCAGGGGACGGAACACGCAGGGTTTCCGTCGCCTGCCGTGCATCCGACGGATGCACGAGACACCGACGGGGCCCGAAGTCAGCCGAAGCGGCAAGGGAACGAGTCCGACTGTGAGACGTGACGTCATCAACGAGCCAGCCCAGGAGATTGAGAAGGACGGTGCGAGCCGACCTACGCTGCGTGTGCTGAAGGGAGACAACTGTACTTCGAGCGGGGATAGCGTACCTGGAGTCAGCTGTTGATAAGTAGCCAAATAGACTTTCTTAAAGACACTATAAGGCGAGGTATGATTATGACGTCAGTTTCGGGTATCAGCTGTTGAGCGTTGTCAGCGACGAATAACTGTAGCTTTGAATATGAGAGGATCCGCGTTTTGTTAGTATGACGTATGAGTCAAGATTATGTGATGATGCGATTTATTGCGAATGGTATGAGTGCAGTCTGCAAGTCTGTGAGAGATTCAAAGTACCCATTTTGTATTAGTTATAGAATTCGTTATCATAGAAATATATTTATAGTTCGCTTATAGTCTTACCATAAATACGTGCTATTTATTCCTATTGATAGCTACCTGAGAGCCCACGAACTATCCCTGAACTGAGCAAGTCGGATTGCAGTTAGGGAATAAATAGATTAGCATTGTTTCGGTAGCTAAAAGGGAGCCGCGTCTTTTTGTGCGCTACTTGGGAGGAAACCCAAGAGGGAGAAAACCCAGCGGCGGATATTCGTTCCGATTGACGTTGCAATTGGGGCGAAGGTCAAAAGGGGGTTTTCTGCCTCGGGATTCGCAGGGCCGGTAAGACCACGAGCCCCTCCAGGCTCGTGTTGCCCTTGTAGCCCAAGCGGCCGTTGCACGTGGTACAATAATTCCACGCAATTGAATGGGGGCACAACCTGATACAGAGCAAAAGGGATAAAATATCTCAGTTCAGCAAAACCAAAAAAAGGAAAGGAACGAACAAAGAAAGGAAAATAACGGGTCTCCTCGACGGCACCGGGACGGTCTCCTCGACGTCGACTGGGGGGTCCAGGCCGGGCAGGTCGCCTTCTCCGTGGGGAGACAGCGGCTTCCGAATGGCACCACAAATCCAAGAAAGGGCTTCATCCAAAAGTGGCACCACAAAGGTCTCGCAATCGGACCACCAAAATGGCACGGCACTTCAAAAGGAATATGCGTTCAAGAACGCAAGAAAAAGTTCTCGGGAACCCAAAAGAAAAGTTTGGGGAATCGCGGCGTATCTAGCGGCAGCCCAGAAATCTCTGAAGGGTGTCGCTGTCGTGCGAAACCTTCTTGCTCCAATTTCCCGCTCCAGAGGGGTTTTCTACGCCAGTGGGCCAGCAGGTGTCGACCTCTTATCGCTGGATCGTCCGGTCGATAATTAGGTCGATCTTCCTTATCTAGGCCGAATGCGCTGCTGGGGGGTCCTCCTTCATCTTTTTCTTCTTGACGGTGATCCTTCCAGGTCCGGTACAAGGAAACCCTGGAAAATCTAAACTTGGGGACCGGAAAAAGGGCGATATTTGGGATTTCACGAAAAGGATTGAGGGTTCTTTATGAAAAGGGGTATTAAAATTTGTGGAATTGGAGGGGACGTTGTGGGGGACAGATTGTGCTCCCCTTTTCCTACTCATACAAAAGCTAAAGAATGGGCACGGTATTCCGCATAATTCTTACACAAAAAGAAAAATATCAATGAAACAAATTCTGCACACAGTTTTTGGAAATAAGAGGAAAAAAATCATCACATCGCAAATAAGAAAAAGAACGAAGGAAAGAAAAATTCGCAGTTCATTCTCGCATTCAAAACTTCGCAGTTCATCCTCGCATTAAAAATTTCGCAGTTCATAATTTTGGTCTCAAACACAAAAAAAGATGGAAAGAAAATATCGTAAAATAGCGTAAAGCCTCGCAATATGGGGTGTGAGGGTCCCCCTTCTCTCAGAGAGATTCCTGGTCTACCCCCTTGCCATATAAAAAAAAACATCATAATGGAAAACAATAGTGAATAAAAAGAATTTTAAAATCTCCCACCTGGAGGGGCGACTGCCACGCCACAGTACAATGAACGGATCTCAGTTTTCCTTAAAAAGTCCGTTTCCTCAAAAATCGAAGAACAATTACTTGGGAACGTGGAATTACACCTTTCGGTGTATTTTGAGCCTTCTGAAAAAATGCTACCGCTTGCAATAGCGAGAAACATTTCACTTTCAAAATCAAATGTGCCCAATGACAGATTAAAAAAATTCCCTTACAAAAATTCATTCCCTTTAAATTTATAAAACCTTCATTTCAGAATGTGGAATCGCACCTTTTAGTGTATTTTCAATCATCCGAAAAAAATGCTGCTTAAAAAGACAAAAAATGTTTAACATTGCATGCACTTGAGGACATATTTCCTCACAGTACGCTGTATACAATCTTTATCACTACCGCAAGGTCCATACAATAAATAAACATTTCGGGGTTTTGATAAAAATTTTCTTTCTAGGTTGTCTCCGTAATATCGACGAATGAATTTGAAGGGAATGCGAAAAAGAAGTAGCGAAAACAGAATTTTAAATATAGACTGTTTTTTGTTTTGAAACGAACTTTTCGATGGTATTACATTACAGATGATGTAGTATGACGGGACGCTCGGGTCTCATTCGGGATCACGCGCCTGGAAGAGGTGCGTGGTCTTACCTTCCGACCTGAATCACGGGACGGAAATCCCCACCGTCGTACCACGTCCAGCTGCAGTTGCAATTGGAGTGGGACGGCTCGCCGCTGAGCGATCTCCCCCCTTTGACTCCTCCCGAACGGCGCATAAAAGAGACGCGGCTCCTTGCTGCTACCGAATTAGCGGTTGCACTATTTATTCCGAAAACAAGACCTGACCAGCTCAGTTCAGGGTCTATCCATGGGTTCTCATGGTAGCAACACTATGAATAAATAGTAACCCCGATTATGGTAAGACTATAGACGAAATAGGATATATATTTGAATTCAATAGGAACTACATAAATTTCTGGTGCACGAATCATTCTCTTATATCATAACATGACATATCGCAACTTAACTTAACTTAACCCGCTGCAACCAATCGCATCATCACTCATAATTTGGGACGTTCTGACGTCACTCATAACATAAACGGATTCTATCGCTTTCTTTCTTATACAGTGTTTCGCTTCTATTCCCTAGGACATATGGTCGCTTCTACGTGACGTCACGCCGGAGACGTCGTACATATATTGTAACGTTCCGGGATCCTACCCATCCCTCAAACGTTCCCTTTTCTTTTCAAAAACCTTCCTTCAAGAGCCCCCAGCATAGCGCCAGGCCCTCTTGAAGGAAATCACTCCCATCACTTCCACTTCACTTAATGTTTTGACTAAAACTTTATATTAATTAATTCACTTTGCAATAGAAAAACAGCTCATAACAAAGGTTATGAGTTGTTACTAACAATAAACTATCAGCCATCTTCTAACACAAAGCTCGATGATGGATAAAAAGGCTTGATTGGCTGTCCCTAGTACAGCAGCGCCTAAATTATCTGAGGGCAATTACTAACACTAACATTAGATCCTTCCTCGTCGATTAGAATAATCGATAAGGAAGGACGATTACCTTATCTTCGCGCCAGATATTCGAACTGAGGCGAAGATAAGACGGCAGCGCTGTCGCTTAACGAAAAAGCGAACTAATCTAAGCGCAAAAGCCGTTAAACACCTAGTGAGAATTTCCGTTACGGAATATTCTCGCAGATGATGTAAGAAATTGAAAAATTTAAATTGTTCGAGCCAATAGATCCTTGCGATCCACACGGGGCAACCAATAGCGGTTGTTGAATCCATAACTAATCGACGCGCAGAACGGATTCTTATAGCAAGATCCTGCTTTCTGTCAACGTCTTCTAGGAATAGCTCTCCCCGATGAAGAGCCATCGTGGGGGTAGGCACCAGCTTGGATTCAACGCGCTCCGGGTGGATATAAAAGGACCACAAATGCCTCGTAAATTCAGATCGATCCTTTCCTTCGATCAGTTACAGATCGAGAGAAGAATCCTCTCAGAGAGACTCAAAAGGCCCCCAGCATTGCGCCAGGCCCCTTTTGAGACTCCAAAACTTAACTAGTATCTGGCAGAGCGCTCAGTACTTGTACCTTTACCTAGAGTAATTCCTCTAGTGTCAACTGAAGGCCCCTGGCATCGCGCTAAGCCCCTTCAGGAAGCTCGTTTCCTAGAGAAACCTCTCCAGAGTCAACTGAAGGCCCCTGGCATTGCGCTAAGCCCCTTCAGGAAGCTCGTTTCCTAGAGAAACCTCTCCAGAGTCAACTGAAGGCCCCTGGCATTGCGCTAAGCCCCTTCAGGAAGCTCGTTTCCTAGAGAAACCTCTCCAGAGTCAACTGAAGGCCCCTGGCATTGCGCTAAGCCCCTTCAGGAAGCTCATTTTCTAGAGAAACCTCTCCAGAGTCAACTGAAGGCCCCTGGCATTGCGCTAAGCCCCTTCAGGAAACTCGTTTCCTAGAGTATTCTCTCCCGAGTCTACTGAAGGCCCCTGGCATCGCGCTAAGCCCCTTCAGGCAGCTCATCCTCCAGAAAAACTCCTCAAGAGTCGACTGAAGGCCCCTGGCATTGCGCTAAGCCCCTTCAGGAAGCTTATCCATCAGAGAAATTCCTCTGGAGTCAACCGAAGGCCCCTGGCATCGCGCTAAGCCCCTTCGGGAAGCTCGTTCCCTTGTATTCCATCCCACGAAGGAATAGGGGAACCGAACTTCGCGAAAGCCCCTGGCATTGCGCTAAGCCCTTTCGCGAGGTAAAGGCAACTCCTAAAGGATCCTGTCCTTTCTTTTGAACGCCTACTCATATCCTAAAACCTAAATAAAAACCTATCTCGAATTCCCTGCAGAAGCCCCTGGCATCGCGCTAAGCCCTTCTGCGGAGATACCCTCTCCTGATCCCAGGAACGTCTTCAAGGCTAAATTAGGGAATAGATTAAAGAACGCCCGTCCAGAACACGAATCCTTGATTTTAGACTCATTTCAGCGCCTCCATCTTTGTTCAAGACAAAGAGGAGTAGCACGAAACGTCTCAATATATATATATCGCAATCGCATAGCAAAGTCTACTCATCGTTAGCAGATCCCGATGTTCTCATCCTTGTTGGGCGCGTGGTCTCCCTCGCTTTCCCCACTACGATGCGTCGTCACTTCTCGTCGTCTCCCTCAGCAACTCGGCGGCTGACGTCACCCGTGACGCAGGGCCCTTTCCCCGGATCGGCTGACTATGTCGGCTGGATACGGCGCAACTGCATCTCCCCGATGCGTTGATTAAGGAGAGAGAGGGCTCGGAGCCACTGCGCGCTCCGACCCTTCCCGTATGCCCTTGGACTGGCCCCAAAAGCCTTAACTGCCTATTGGGATGGAAATTCCAATTGCAGTTAGGGCGGAATTCTCAAGGAATTCACTGGCCCTTCGTTCCAATGCGGAACGGTCTCTCCGCGCTCCAATTCCGCGGGATCCCTGGTCGCCTCCGGACACGATGCTTCGCACCCTGCCCCGGAACTTTGTAGCACCACTGTCCTCCTTGGAGATGCTCTCCCAAGTCCTTCGGAACACACCGTGTTCCGCCCTTCGAGTCAGGAAGGACGGCTCCTCTACTCGTCTCCCGCGTCGCACTTTCGGTAAGTCTTTTTACAATCCCTTAATTCGGGTTCACCCACAATATCACTGCTACACTACAGGTCCTAGCAGGATATTCTCGCCCCGTATCTTGGGGTAACACAAAATACTTGTGGGCTCTCGGGCCCAATACCAAAAGGGGTGAACGCGACTAACTTCGTAATGCAACCCGCTCGAGGGGTATAATCGACAAGGGATTCGCGACGATGACGGACAGAGATTCGTCTCTCAGAATCGAACGAGTGAGAGCGAGTCCTCGAGGGGCTCGCTTATTTATCGTCGCGGATCCCTCTCAACCGATCGATCGAACGATCTCGAGTTCGATAGTTTTTGCCCCTGAATTATTGGGCTCGTGTGACTAATGTAGAGTTTTTCACGATCCTTCTATGAGTTTCTATGGCTCATATCTTTTTATGAAGTGCAGTTGCATCAATGTCCTCGCGGCTGCTTCCCTAATTCGCGAGGGGCTTTAATTCGATACCTCGCTTGACTCCCTCGCGAAATTAGGGAAGCGCATTCTGCACTTCGCCGATTTCGCTATTGTTATCCCACCCGAGTCTCAGGCGCTCCGGATACAATACCGATAGCCCCGCCTGATCCCCTTCTCGACTCGCAGAACCTCCCAGGTCGAGGGCATTGAACTCCATACAATCAAGGCGCGTGGCATTTCTTTTGCCGATTTTCTTAGCTTAAGGCTAAGAAAATTCTAGAATACTTCTAGGCGATGATTTTCACGGACGAGACGGCTTCTCGAAAAGTCGCCTCGTCACAGTAGGTATGCAATGAATTTGGCTCGGAATCGGGAGCATTTTTTCCCGAATATGCTACGCTCCTGGTTTTGACTTATAAATGTCCTGTTATTGGTCAACTTTAACATTGATTATCTCGGAAACTACTTATCGTAGGACAAAATGCAAAAATACGTTTCTCTTATTTTTCCACGAAGAATATGCCTGTAAAAGGATTCGCGAACATTCTGAATCACCCTGTATATTTCCTTCAAATTTGAAAGAATGAGTCGCTTTTGTACATGAACGTTTGTACCATTGTCTTGTCGGACAGATACAATATCCTTCATGCCAGGCAGGGGGGTAGTTGCCCAATCATCATTGTAAAATTCTATTACTATATCAGTCACCGCTTTCGATAATGGCCGCCCTGTAAATTTTAATTGAATTTGATGCCTGTTTTAGTAACAAATAACGGTTTGTAATTTAAATTATAAATGTTTTTTTTATCTTACCCAACTTTGTTTCCGGTTTGCCTAGTACCCCTTTGTCCTCCATGAGTGTTTTGGCTGAGCTCACCATATGTTGAGTGCAATTCATTATTACCACTGTTTACAGTATGCTCCAGCTTACAGGTAACAAAGTTAAAATTTGCCTTTTTACGGAACGAGTCCTTTCTTCATTATGAAATTTGAGCTTCAACTTCTCAATCAGATCAATGTAATCCTGAACATCAATTGGAATCGCACTGTTTGTGCCATCTTCAATAGATAAAGATCACTTTAAATGTTCGCACACATTATCTACTTTCCTTTTTAACCATATCTGGTGCTTTAATTTTTTTTTGCGGAATTGGAGAAGCACCGAGTAGTGTTGATCCTTCATTTACTACTGGTAATCTTATTTCGATACTTGGCTGAGATACTAGAGTGAGTAGTGATGAAAGATCACTATTTCTTTGTATTCCTATTTTTCAAACAAATTTTTCAAAAAAATTAGATATGGCGATCATTAAAAACAAATAATTAGACATAAAAATTGAAAAATCATTACGAAAAACGCAAGTGAAGATTTTTAAACAATTTCCTTTAAAATGTACGCAAAAAATGCAATATAATGAAGAAAAAAATCCAATCCGTCTATTTTTCGCAAAGTTACAAAGGGTATAGCAGGATAAGAATGGTCAATCGGCCCCCACCCCAATTTACATTGCTATTGTGTACCGTGCAATGCTTTTGAACTGAAACACCATCCCCTGAAGTTTGAAGCCGCAACCCCCCCGTTTAAGGGTAATGTGAGGGGAAACACCCTAACTTTACTATTTTTTTTCGGCTACTATTGCAGATATTTGAATTCTTCAAAAACGAAAATATTGGTACTCATAAACTGCATCTCATATATTTTTCATTTATTGCTAATCAATTATTAAGGGCGGAAAATAAATAATTTATTTTTTGCGGGTGGTAATTGCAAACAACCCTATAAGCGACACCTACCGAAAAAATCAGGAATGATGATCGGCTATTCAACTAACACATGCAAAAGTTTCAAAGCTGTGGGATGCCTGGAACATGGTCGAATAATTAAAAACATACAAAAATCCCATGCGTTATGCCTCAAGCCCATGTGTTACTGCACAAGGGGAATGAGATAATGTCAGACGCTCTACGCGTATCGTTCAGTTATGCAAACGACAGAGAGACAACCAGTTTCAACGATTTTCCTTAAAAGTATTCTGTTTATTATTTCTTGAACGATATCTAGACATTGTTAACAAACAATTAACAAACTATGTGTCGCTCGATGGATAATAGCTTAAATGGTCAATAGGTATAAGGCAATATCGGTCGGGTCAGTGGACTACAATAGCCAACCCTCGGCCGCGACCATATACATGATGCGCTACGTGGTGGCTGTTTTTAATATTTTATTACGTTCGAAAGAACACCTTTTAAGAAATTCTAAATAGGCCTATAGCGATAATAAGTACATAAAGTCATCAGTCACGACTTACGTCCCAAATACATTTTCGTGTTGATTGTCTCCGGCTTTTATATCCGGATAAGCATTGTCTTGCTTCTGATTTTTTATTGGAGTAAAAAGGTGGATTACAGGTAGCAAAAACGGAATTTCCAGAGGGTGGGTGTTCGCCGTATCTGTGGGTGACCGACAATGGGGCAGTCACTAAAATCACTACCTGTCATCAGTAGTACATCTAACAATAAGTGAAAAATCAAGAGTCAGTCGTGTTACTTGTGCCGTGGATTTATGTTCATCATTTGTATCATATTTGAAGTTATATGGTTTTATTTAAAAATTATTAAATAAAAAATGTCTGCGAGTGACAATAATAATAAAAAGTATGTTAAATGTCACCGTTCTCTGAAGGGACTCAGTGGGAAGGCAAAGCGGATTTCCACAGAAAAGGAAGCAGCTGAGTACGGGGCACACTGTGATAACACTGTGACAATTGGATCCATCTTCTGTAACAGGTGTCGACTGATTGTTTATAGCCGACACCAGCCGTGTGAAAGTAGCAGTAGTGATGCTGAGAACATAGATCCAGACTTCCACAGTAGCAGCAATAGCAACACATCAAACTATATAGAACTGCCATTTAAGAGAGTTGCGAGTACGTATAAATATTGCACATTATGTAGATCAAGCAGCCAATTGATTGCGATTCCGTTAGAAGCGCGCCTCCAAGTATTTGCTAAAAAGCGGATTTACATACTGCAAGGTAATCGGTGTTGTCCTAAATACGTTATTAAAAAAAGATTTTTCGATGACGAACTGCACCTACTACGTATATATTCTACCTGCAGTTCAATAACAGAAGGCGAAGTTTCCCTGTTTTTGGACCGATTGCCAATAAACGCGGATGCAACGATATTTGATAAAATAGGAGACGGTTCTATAAGTGAGGAACAACTGCACGCATTCATAGGACTTGGTTGGGACGGTATTAAGAAATTGGAATGCATGCTGACTAGCATGAGGAACAGTGAATCGCGAACTGTGACACAGGCCTTAATTGTATTTTTGTTTAAACTAAGGAGCGGTGGTTCTAATGCAGTGATAAAAAATATATTCGGTCTGCAACACGACCAACAAGTTTCCGAATATTTTCATCAGATAATTACCGCATTTGAAAAGGATATTCTACCAGAACATTTTGGAATACATACAAAATCTAGAGAAGACCTCATCCTAAATGAAACTGCATATGTAACGACAAAGCTATTTAATACGGGACAAACCACGCTATCTTTAATATTCGATGGAACGTATGTTACACACCAGAAAAGCAAGAACAATCAGTATCAATGTTCGCAATCGCGAAAGGTAAGGGGGGAGCGGAGCTGAGGCGGGGCCCACCGGACAGTCTCCCTCTCCCGAAGCTGGTCCCCACTCGCAGCGTCTCCCACCTCGCAGCGATCTCATCGAGCACGATATTGGTGAGATCGTTGCCGTTCCAGTCAGTCGCTCGCTCGACCCGAGCCCCTACAGACGGGGACTCTATGTATGCTTTTAGGCTACAAACGTAAGTCTGGTTATTCCAACCATCCAAACCTTTTACCACGAGGCGTTCTCGTGATTCTAGAGTTAGCGCGGTGTTCGCGCTCTACCTCTTCCTAGTGCGGTGTTCGCACTTCCTTTAAGCGGAGTTCGCTTCCTTCCCGTGCGGTGTTCGCACGTTGTAGTCTCTCTGAGACAATTCGAGGTGTTCTCGGGTTGTCTCTCCTTCGGGGATTAGCCCCGCTCCCAACCCTCCGGCTTTCCAGGCGCCCTAGCGCCTGGTCCAGGCGGAGTTCGACTTACGCGTCTTTGCGGAGCTCGCTTTGCGCGTCTATCTTGATTACTAGGTCTCATTGCACGAGCCTCGCGCTCAGAGAATTAGTGCCTTTTTTTTTATTAAGTTTTCTATTTATTGTTGAAAAATATATTGTTAAGTTTCTCATTAAGTTGCTTCTTTTTATTTATTAGCGTCTCCTACCCTTGTCCGTCCGAGCGAGCCGAACGTTCTGCGTTACCACCGGTAGTTTCCGCTTTGTTTCTTTGTATTTGTTGGGATCGGGATTTACCCGTTGTTACAGTCTCGCACAATCAACGAAAATCGTACTCTATACAAAAAAAGACACCGTTGTGCAAACCATTCACAATTTGCACAACGAACGGATATATTGTGGATACAGCGGGTCTATTTAATGCTACCATGAACGATGCAACGATTATGAAAGTTCTGCTGGAAGACCCAAATGGAATATGTACACTTTTGCAACCAGGTGATTTTTCTTTTGTTGACCGCGGTTTTCGAGACATCGCTGAATTCATGCAAAACAAAGGCTACAATGTATTAATGCCACCCTGTAAAGGAAATCGGGCGGAGTTAATAACTGAAGAAGCGAATTCTTCACGTTTTGTTACGAAAATAAGATGGGCTGTAGAAGCTGTCCATTGTGACATAGGACAGAAATACAAATTATTACATCACACGATAGATAATAAGCTTTTGCCAAGCTTGAAATCGCTGTGTAAAATAGCGTCGTTTCTTCATAATACATTTGGATAGAGATTCGGAACTGATGCAGAACTCACAGATATAATAATTGATTACATGAAGAAACGCCGGGCTGAAAATCCTAACACGCTGCAACAAATTGTAGAATCAAATAGGTTAAATCGCCGTAAAAAACCATTTTCGAGAATGACCAGCAGTTCGTTAATGGATTTTCCTGAATTAACAGAAAAAGATTTGTAAATATTGTTTACAGGTAAATACATGCTTTTATATTATTACATAATATTATTATATACTATGTAAATATATCATATCATTTACAGGTACATATCAATTATCCCAATCAATATGTTACCTCGCAGAAGTAATGAAGGACGAAAATATTTTAAATATTGAATATTTAATACGTTCGGCCCCAAGCGTGATTCGGTTGAGTTTCTCACGGGCCCAAATTTGACTGTCTACGCACCATAACTTAAAGCGTCACCCATATATGGGTGACGTGGTCCTCGCGGAAGCATACCCGTCACCTAAGTACGGGTGATGCGGGGCCGAACGTGTTAAAGGATGGTAACAATATCATCAAGGCTAAGGTTCGTTCCAGGCATATCAACCGGAAAACGTACCAATGCTATATTGAATATCGGCCGAACTCCATTGGTTTCGCAGCTATATCGCGATATGCATGTGATTGTGCAAATGGCAACAGAACAGTAGGCTGTTGTTCACACGTCGCTGCAATTATTTATTACCTGTCTCACGGCCGTTTTAAATCTAAGATAATAAAACCGTCCGAGATATTGACAGAAATATTTGATGTAACAAATACAACGGCAGTCATTAACGAAGACAGCGATTACGATTGAATTGCTTTTTACTTTATTCTTATTCATTTTATTCTTATTGATTACTGTATTTTTGTTAAAATTTTTTTATATCACACTATAAATGTTCTTTGTTTATATGCAAATTGCCAGTTGTCTTTCTTTTTAAATATTTACGATTAAGTCACGAATGTCTGGACATTGTTTAAAAAATAATAAACAGGATAGGTGTCTGACATTATCTCATTCCCCTTGTGCCGTAGCGCATGGGCTTGAGGCGTAACGCATGGAATTTTTGTATGTTTTTAATTATTCAACCATGTTCCAGGCATCCGACAGCTTTGAAACTTTGGCATGTGTTAGTTGAATAGCCGATCATCATTCCTGATTTTTTAGGTAAGTGTCGCTCACAAGGTTGTTTGCAATTACCACCCGCAAAAAATAAATTATTTATTTTCCATCCTTAATAGTTGATTAGCAATAAATGAAAAAATATGAGATGCAGTTTATGAGTACCAATATTTTCGTTTTTGAAGAATTCAAATATCTGCAATTGTAGCCGAGAAAAAAAATAGTAAAGTTAAGGGTGTTTCCCCTCATATTACCCTTAAACGGGGGGGTAGCGGCTTCAAACTTCAGGAGATGATGTTTCAGGTCAAAAGCATTGCACGGTACACAATAGCAATGTAAATTGTTATTTGAAGGAAACATCGGAAAAATCGATATCTTGAAAACGGGTTAAAAAGAATTGAAAAAATTCTCAAATTTTTTTTTTGAGAAAGTAGAATAATATAAAAAAATATCAGACAAATAAAAAAATAGAAAGGTCAAAAATGATTGATTTGGCGTGAAATGACTCAAATGTTGCTACGTTTGAATGTTTAAAATGGCATACCACTTTGCTTACTTTCTGTATAACATCTTTTATGCCTTCTTGATTAGCCAGCGAGTTTGTTACCGCTAGTTGTATTGAATGTGCAGCGCAAGTTAAGTTGCGTTTTTATTGTATCCTATCTATCGATTCCACCGTATTCATTACATTTCTTGCGTTAGCGTTAACAATTGATATTATCTTGTTTTCTATGTTCCATTTTTCTATAATTTCTTCCATTGTACTAGCAAGATTGTATGCTGTATGGCGTTCTTCCAGTTCGAGTGTATTTAAAGTAAACGAGTGTAGTTTCCATTCATCGTCAATGATATGTACAATAAGTGTCAGATATAACTCTTGTGAAGTTGACGTCCAACAATTAGATATACAAACTAAACTACTTACTTTTTCAAGTTTTTCGTTTATTTTATTTTTTACAATTTCTTGTCAAGCGTCCAGCCTTCTTTTTAAGGCTTCTTTTTTATTGGTTTATACCCTGGTTCAACCACAGTCATAAACTTGGAAAAGCCTAAACTAGAACAAAATGATGTTGGTTACTGATTTAAAGCAATTAGTTCTGCCAATGGTCTGTTAATATCCTCGGCTCTCTCTGTACTACACGACTGCACAGAACTTTCACAAGACGAGTTTTTGCTGCGCCATCACCGCTTGGTTGGTGGTTCTGTTTTATCCTGAGGTGCTTCGTTTGACTCGTGAAAACTTGTCCCATTATCTTGTGATTACGTCACTGTGTTTCCCCTATAAGAACCTAAAAATAGAATAAGAATCATAAGAAAGGGGGAAGAGTCCTCCGCGACTTCCCCCCGAAGACCACCCGAAAGTGCGAGCTTATGAGAAATGCCGCTGGAAGGTCGCTCGCTAGTTTCTCGTGCTCACGAATGAAGTAGGAAGCGGGAAAGGATAAGATAAGCTTCGAGCTTGAGCGAAACTCAGAGAGTGAATTAGCCAGAGCGAGAGCACCAGGTAAGGACGACACGGCGAAGGTTGAGCAACCGACCACTTCCTCTCGTATTGAGGGAACCGCTTAGTTTGGATATCCGACTAAGAGGATATATTCCCCGTTGGGTAAATCCGGTATCATTCGTTAGGAACTATCTCTATCCTGGGAAACCGGCGAGGATACTGGTAACCGTTAACCGACGTCCTCAGGGTTCCCGTTGGGTAACCGACGATCCTTTAGACTTCTTCGACTTCTACACACACTGATGTCTTGTTTATGTTACTTAACAAACATTACATATGTGTCAGCTATCCATCACAAGTTCACCAAGCGTTGCTGGTTCAAAATAATAGCAAAACCCATGCAACGGCTAATTCTTTTATTGTGCAGCTTGCCCGCTATAAAAGAATTGGCTGTTGCATAGGTTTTGCCAGGGTTTTGCTATTATTTTAAATAATGGTTAAAATAATGGATAATCCCAGCCGTGTCAAGAATCGACGACTCAACGCTTACACACACGCTGTATAATTACCGAAAACTTTAACAAAACCCTAACCAACGGTATAGGGCTTTGTCAAAGTTTTCGTCGCCAGACCAGTAACTTGACATAGCAATGGTATAAGGTTTTGTTAGGATTTTGTTAGTTGGTTACTAACAAAACCTTAACAAAACCCTAAAAAACCATTTAAAAATGATCGAAAAATGATCATGAAAATGATCTAAAAAACATATTTAAAAATGATCGAAATCGGACTTGCCGTCTGTAATTAAATTATTTACCAACTTTTTTTGTTAATTACTTTTTAATAAGCAGTGAGCGACGGTTAAGTTATTCGGAAAAGTTACTCGGGGACATGTCCTTGACAACATATCTCAAGGTCAAAGTGATAGGAGCTGGGTCCCCTAAACACCAGTTTTATCGAAAAAGATTGCCATATAGCATCTGCAGTGCATTTGTATACTATAATCCTTTGGGGATTTCCAAAATATTGTCGTAGAATTTCTACCTTTAACTGTGACACTGATAGAAAATTCTTAAATCTAAACTGTATAAATTAATCTGACTTAACACTTTAAGACAAGATTTTTTAATGACATTTGGTTTAATGTTATACGTAAATTCTTTGTTGTATGATTTACAAGCTAAAATAAATATTTGAAAAAAGTCATTCCAATCACGCGAATTCCTTCGAGTGATTCCAATCAAGCGAATACATTCGCGTGTTTTCCATCACGTGAATCCATTTGCTTAATTTCAATTACGTGATTCACGTCCATTTTGACGTGGCTATCCGTGTCACGTGTATTTTGTGAACAACATGAAATACACGTGAATTATGTAAACACGTGTACACGTGAAATAAGGAGCTCTAATGTGGACCAGTTAAGTGATAACTTTTCCCATTTTTTACACAATATTCCCTCATTACATTTGATAAAAATTCTCCACCATTATCACAATACAAATGTACTACGTTTGAATTGAAATGAGCAGTGCTCTTTGAAATAAAATCTTGAAAAACTGTAAATACTTCTGATTTATATGAAAGTAAATGTAATGTTCGCACGCCAAGTTAATCTTGTGCGGATTGTTGACGCCGTTGTTAGAAGGAGTATACTTAATGAATTGAGAATGTGGATTACAAAAACAACACTTATTTATTTAAAAACAAACAGATTTCATAAAATTGTCGCTTGTTGAGCTACTGCTCTTTTGAAGTTTCGGAACAGACTAACGTATCGCCACTTTTCCCAAAAAATTGTTGACATTAAAAGATGCCGGGAGAAGGATGAGAAATATTGTTTTGGTGGAGGTGTTGATTTAGAGAAAGGGAAGAAACGCGGTGATGACCGTTAAGGGTCGCTTAGTTATTAAGGGTGGCATACTTGGAAATTCACAGCGAGTTGAGAGTAATAAAATGTAACAAAGAGAGTTGCTTATAATTGTCCTTGACGGTTGAAAGAGTTTATGGTTACTAAAGCCTAAACATATGCTCAAAGATTTGAAAGAAATCATTTCCCAAATATGCCAGCAACCCTTTTTTGTTAAGAGCTTAGGACTAAGGTATTACAATATAAAATTCTTAATTTATGAGTAAAATAGAGATATAAAAAATGTTGGAAAATCCAAGTAATAAAACATCTGGCGGACACGTTTTTGGGGAGGCCGTACTTTAAGTTGTAGTAAACATTGAGATGAAAAGGAAATCTTTAAGTAGAGAACCTGGACTTAACAGTAAATATGTTACACAATGGTGTGTAAGTTCATCCACGAAAATTACAAAGTAATTTTTGTTGTTATATGTTAAAGGGGTGATCGGACTGCAAACATCCGTATCAACTACAAATAACGATCGTTTAATATAAGTCTTATTCTTTGCTTTGTTAAAAGGTAATCTGGATTGTTTGCCCAATACACAAGTTTCACATAATTTTTCACTAGGCGTAACTTTTTCAATTTGATTGACATCATCAAACATTTGTTTACTTTTTATTTCTAAAAATTTATCTTTACTCACATGATTTAAACGCTGTTGCCATAATTCGTAAATACTTCGCTCAACATTAAAAGTCCTAATATTCATATTACAAATTCCAAAATTAATTATTATTAAATTATTTGTTAGATTTCCCCATTTTTCATTATTTTAACTCCCTCCTGATTGAAAATAATTTTCATAGCAGCTTTTTGCATTTTTCTCATTGATAGCAAATTTTGTGGAACCTCAGCACTGTAGAGAACATCCTCCAAAATGCCATTGATACCTGTATCGCTAATTACGTTTATATTTCCTCTTTTTGTGGCTGCTATAAACTGTCCATTCTTTGCCATTTGAATCTTGACTGGTGGATTTAATGTTACAAAATTCACAAAGTAGCTGTCATTTTTTACTATGTGATCGGAGGCCCTGGTATCTAAAACAAAATTAAGTTCTTTCTCACTTTCGTATGGATAATTTCCAACCATAAAAGCGAATGTGGAATCATTGTTTGCTGTATTCGCGTAGGAAGTCGATGACTGATTTCCGCCATTTGAATATTTATTACGCCTTCTCTTTTCTTGTAAATACTCTTCCCTTTTCTTGCGGAAAAAGCAATCCCTTATGACATGATTGTCTCTTCAGTGATGGCATTTCAATTTATTTCTAAAGTTTCTCTTTGTTCTATTATTATGATTTCCTTTTCTGATCGTATTATATTTTTGAATCTTGAATTTTGATATCGCTTCCTTTTATTCTTGAATTGTCATCTTGATTAGCCTGAAGGGCTTTCGCAGTGACATCAGTATTATCATTCTTTAATTTTATTTCGTGGTCCAATAATCTTGATTTTACAAAATCAGGAATTAAGTTGTCCTCTGTTAACGTCTCAATAACTGTAATTACTCCTTCATATGCTTTCGGGAGTGTTGTTAATAAATGGGAAACTCTGTCCACTTTCTCCAACTATGCACATGCTGTGATTAATTCCGTAATGTTTGATTAACGGTTTATCACTTTTAAATTTAAGAGCAGAAAGTTTATTTCTGAGCGCTAATTGCGTTGCAACACTTTTCCGCTCATATATTTTATCAAATTTCTGCAAAATCTTTTTTGCTGTAAGATTATTCTTTGCAAAACCAAGAAGTGAGTCCACTAAATATTCAACTGTTATTGCTTTCGCAACTCCCTCAACCTTCTTCCATTCTTCGGTCACTTTATCCGGTTTTTCTTCATTGATCACTTTAATAATGTTTAAGTCTTCGAAAACGGAAATAAGTCTAAATTTCCACGAACTGTACTTTCAACCGTCGAACGGTTGGATATTTTTTTTTGATTTAGAATTTTCCATTTCATTTTCAGTCCACATTCTCACAACTAACACTAAGGTAATATTATAAAATAGCACGCGAAAATTATAATTTAAATTACACTAAACATACGTAACTAATTAAACGTAAACTGGGCCCATAACCTATTGAATTATGGGAATTAGTTTTTTTAAATAACAAATTAAAGAGTCCGTATATCTGTATTAAATAAATTGTAACGTGGCATTTCGCACGCTACGTTACAAGTGGGTTTTTCGGAACATACCCGTCCAGAGGAGACGTCAAGTTGGTTGGATCGGTATGTATTTTGGCTACGGAATCGTGTAAAGGGCTAGATCCCTTAGGCTAAGCTTAGGATAAGTTTAGATATAAGATAACGATAAGCGGCGAATAGGGGAAGCCTATTACGGATACGATTGGTTCGTCTTGTCGATCGGAGAATAACCAGCCAATAGGACACTCACCATTGGGATCACTCGCCATCGATCAATGAATATCTGTTGAGACATATGCTGGATCCTCGGGGAGTTTCGGAATCCGTGGGACTACGCAGTATCGATTCCTAAGTAGTGGCAGCACCTTCCGACCATCATCAAAGGAGCGCACGATCGTGCAAACGCAGCCACGCCCCGAGGATCGAGGCGATGAAGAAGAAGAAGATCTCCACTTCTCCTTTGGACGGCCTGCACAGAGGACGTATTATTGACGCCATTCCGTGAAAGAGAGAGAGAGAGAGCGCGCTCCAAAGCGATTCGCAATGGATTTTGGGATTTCCTTGGTTTGGTATTCTTTCGCTTGGTGAGTGCCCGCGGGCTTCAGTTTGGTTATAGAGCGAGCTTTTCTCTTGACCTTAGAGATAGTAAGGAAGAGAAAGCTGCGCTACATTTTGGAAAGATTGGTTCGGTCGGTTGCGTGGAAACCACGTTTTCCACTCGACCGTTAGAGCCACCATCTTGATTTCGTTGCCTGGGTGGCTTACGAATCCAGATTAGCTTCGAACATTTTGGATTTGGCTTCCCCCTTTCTTTTTGTATTTCATATTTAGGCAAATATTTTCAAACGATTATTTTCTTTTGTATTGGTTTCATTCGGATTGGTCCTTTTTGATTTTCTGTTTGGTTTCGCCACCTAGTTTTTGGTTGGGTCCAGTTGGGGACCACGTGGCGAAACAGGATCCGAATTGTTAAGGGGGTTTTCCCCGACATTATTATTGTTATTATTCATATTTCTTTTTCTTTATATTAAAGTCTGTATTATTCCAAATTTTGGCTTTATTCATTTGGGGGGATTTTCTTGTGGGTTAGCCCTTCCTTTTCAGATTAGGTCAGCAGTCGGCGGAGTCGTGGCGGAACCTTCACGTCCTGAAGATAAGAAATGGTCGGTTTTGGGTTTCGGAACTTTTGGTTGCTTCGGAGAGTCCTTTGGGACTTTTAGAAGGTTAAAAAGTCCCTGGCGCCCTTCTGGCTTTTCATATCTTGGGTAAAGGGTGTCAGTTTGTGCCGGGAAGCCGATCCCGAGGTTCCCCGGTTAAACAAATTTATTTCTCCGACACGAAAGGACGTCCGTTCTTCGCAAGTGTGGAACTGAAGAAGTAATGCTTTTCTAAAGCGCATAGGAAAGCTGGCCCCTACTTTTCGAGAGAAAATTTACGGCCTAGGTCTGCCACGTGTTTTTCACACTGGCCACTTGGGCACAGATACTACAAGAGGCCCCTTGAACAATGGCAGCAGAAATAAATCTTTCCCTTATTTGAGACCTCGTATCTCTCAATTTTAGATTTATTTTTGCCTATTCATTTAATAATAAACCAACACAAAAAAGTAATAATATTAAAAGATATCAATTAAATGAAATGTTGAAATTCCTTTTCCCTCGATATGAAATTAAAATTTTTAATACAACCAAAATTACACCTAAAAAATAAGGCGGGGTGAAAATTGTATTGCAAGAATGTCACAATAGCAAATTGTCAGGACATTACGGTTTAAAAAAACCTACTCAAAGGTTAAAGAACGTTATCACTATCCTAACATGAAATTTGATATTCGGAAATATGTAAAGGCTTGTCATTCTTGTCAGATAAATAAAACTAATTTCCAACCCGTCAAACAACCTATGGAAATAACTATAACTGCGGAAAAACCTCTTGAACGACTCGCGATAGATGTTGTAGGACCGCTTCCTCTTACCGAATTGGGAGATAAGTTTATTTTAAAAGCACAAGATGACTTAACCAGATACTCATTTGCTTACCCAATTTCTAATTACAATGCTCAAGCAATTGCTAAAATTTTAGTGCACATATTTATCAGTTTCGGAATTCCCAAAACTTTTCTTACAGATCAGGGTGCAGCTTTCATGTCTGAGCTCATAGAGGAATTGAGCAATATCTTTCAAACTAAACATATTTTGACTACCCCTTTTCATCCGCAAACAAATTGAGTGCTTGAACGTTCTCACCTATCTTTAAAAGATTGTCTGAACCATTATATCAAATCAGATTAAACCGACTGAGATGAATATAAGAGCAGGACCAGTAGCATGGCCTCCCCGCTCACACGATTTGACACGCTTTGATTTTTATTTCTGGAGTCACATCAAGGACATTGTCTACCAGGAGCGTCCTACGACAAGGGAGAATATGATGCAGCGTATTGAGGCAGCATGCCGATCGTTCAGAAATGAAGAAGTGCTACGAGCTGTCGACAGTCTTAGGAGAAGCTCCCAAATGTGTTTGGACCAAGGTGGGAGACAATTCGAACTTTTTTAAACATAACTTTGAAATAGTAGCAGGTATAAAGAAATGTTTCAAACAAAATTAGCTTCTTTTCAAAAGTTCTATTTAATGATATCAAATTTGAACTATGTTCCCATTTAAAATTCCATGCGTAATCCCGGTTTCTACCGTTTCCCGGATTATCCGAGAATCAGGAGTGCCACCATTCGATTCCTCACTAGTGGTTTTATAATACAAATTTTTTCCCCAGAAAGCTCTGATACACCGTTCTCGAAAAAAAGGCCTGGTACGGGTGCTCTGAAGAACCCGGTATACCATTAGCAATGTTTGGTCATAATACTTCGGTGCATAAATCCACTGGTTATACACGTTACGAATTATTATTTGGAAAAACGGCATATTTACCATCCTCAGTTTCCCGAAAACCAAAATTTTATTATACATACGCTGATTACATTCGTTCTATCCAAATTAAATTGAATTCCTCATGTAAAATTGCACGAGAGAATATCATAACAAACAAAGTCAAAAGTAAGAAATATTATGATCGGAAAATTAATCCACAAAGCTTCAAAGTTAACGATTTAGTTATGATCCGTAACTAAAGTCTTTGATAAGCAGTCGAAATTGAATTAGGCAAGAAAAAGAAAGTATATCATACTGATCTTTTGCAACACTGTTACGTACCGACTCTATATGAGTGGGTGTGTATATGCTTAACCTCTGCTACCTCTACAACCTCTACTCTGATATCACGTAAGCGATACTCTTCCGTATGAGATATCTCCGAGTATAGTAGGACTGACCATGCACGTATTACTTGAGCGGCTAAGGAATACGGGTGGCGGGATACTTGCACCTTAAAGTACTAAAGTACACCTTGCTGAAAGTGATTAGAACATTGAAAGAATGATTCGGAAAATAAGGGGTTTAATTTAGATTAAATATCTTATTAGTATTTATTATTCTTCAAAACTTACAACTGCGAATAATACAAATAGATCGTAATTTCGATGATTTGACTCTAATGACTTATATTCTGTTTCTTACGTGTACAAAGAATATAAGTCCCTTTTCCTGGCTTATGATCGACTTTTGGAATTTAATAGAAAAGAATGAAACTTGGGTGAGAGAGTAGGTCTTCCTCAGGAGCTTGAGTTTACTAAGCAGTCAGCGGCCTAATAGGTTCTTCCTTGTACGGATCCAACAGGAAAACTGACAATAGATAATACTCGGCACGCGTGACGTTCTTATTTGTGCCAGGCGTGCCTACCCTATGGGTGCGCTACGTCTATAAGCTATCGGCAGAGGATAGTCGTACAAAAACAAACGGTTAGTGAACGAGCCCCTTACACCGAGCTTGCCTGAGACCAGACTCTCTGAAAAGTAGTGATTTGCCTGATATTTATACAGTCAAATTGAGTGGGGGTCGAAAAGTTAATAATTAATTTCTGGGGGGCACATGTACATGGAGTGTACATGTGTGTTCCTATATTCTTTGTAGATAAGCAGCTGACTATGCTGGAGGTGAAGGACAGAGGTGTATGACACATGTGCTGCGTTTGCAAAAGATGTGTTCTTGACTGTTTCGTGCTTGGTTCGAGATTGCTTATATCTAAATGATAGATCTTATGATAAATTATAACGAAAGGAAGTATTTTAATAATGAGCCATTTGGTTCGTAACAACACTATTTTTCAGATGAACATTCTGATGATCTTACTTCTTGTTCCTATCCCTAATGTATATTCCGAATTCTATTTCAACAATGAACCAATTACAACATCTAATGGTATTTTTTACGATAAATTAGGAATAGCTCAGATTTCAAATTCTAAATTAACACTAATGTTACGTCCTGACACCAATACTAATAAGTTTTTCGCATTTCTTACAGTACGAACCAAGATGACCCTTTTTTTTATATAGAGTCTAATACATAGAAGCCCATGCCCTTCGCATGGTAGACACTTGAGCTAAGGGACTAAACCCAATGTGTCAGAGAGAGAAAGTGAATATGCATTTTCCAATACTGCATATCCTCAAGCGGCTCGTAAAAGTCATAGGACATATACAAAAAATTAAAGAGAGAAAATTTTCTTTCAAGAAGGACACTAAATTAGACAGAGAAACACAAGACAATGTCTGTTTAAAATAAAGATAGACATAGTAATAAGAGACCGATAGAATTTAGGATACACCAAACTGGCAGAGAAAAAGGACAAAATTTTGAGTATATAAGGGCTGAAATTTTCATGTATCGTCACTTACTCGCTTACCAGCAACTTAGAAGCATCCCTCACGTTTATATATATATTGAAGTTGAAGAAAAGAGAAATAATAAAGTTCCCGACTAAGTTTTTGAAGAGTAAGTTCTTAGTCGTTTTTCTTTTTCCTTATTTTTAAGATTTCCCAAGACTTGGAAAGATCGGTAACTGGTCATTCAAGTTTTACACTCCTAAAAGTTCAGTAGCTGGTATCTGGCGCTGAACTTTTTCCTAAAAATCTAATAGGAAAGGTTGGTAACTGGCCACCCATTAGATTCTCCTCTCAGAAAAGGTCGGTAACTGGCCATCTGAGTCCCGTTTACAATCCAAAAATATATATATATATATTTTCTCTTTTATAAATTTTTAAATTTAACTTTTTCCTTTAAATCTAGAAGGAAAGTTCGGTATCTTCCCCCCCAACCCTCAGAAAAGGTCGGTAACTGGCCATCTGAGTTCGGTAAAAAACAATATATATTTTTTATTAATTTAATATTTTAACCTAGTAGGAAGGATCGGTATCTGGGCGCCTACTAGAGTAACCCCTCCCCCTCCCTCTCGGAAAAGGTTGGTAACTGGCCATCCGAGTATTTCATTTTTATAATATTGTAACGTGGAAAATTTCTCCCATTCCATTATATCGTAAAAATCTCGCTAATTTTTATAATTTATGTCTTGCTTTTTGTCTTCTCGGAATTCTCTTGTAAATTCAGGCAATCGGGAATAATTGAGAAATAATCCAGTGCTCAGAAATCTCCCGGAAACCTGAAGAACTGTAATATCGCATTTATTATTCTTGTAATTGCATTTTTATTTTCTATTATGTTAACGAATCGCATCACATCATTCTCGCAATATCGAATATTTCTGCCTAACGCTGTCACCTTATTCCCTTCCCTTCCAAATTCCTTGCCAATAAGATCAGGAAGATCGGCACGAAGAAGAAACGAAGGAAGACAAGGAGGGTCAACGCTCCCTCAACATTTGAAAGAAGGAGAAGGAAGACTCCTGCTGGCGCTCATGACAGCGCTAGAACAGAGAAGGAAGGAAGACATACTGATTCCCGAGAGAGACAAGGAGAAGGATGTCACGGATCTATCGCTTACGGCCATCTACCGATTCGGAGGAGACGGGTCGATAATGGAAAAATGGGTCGATGCCCTAATTATCGCCCGAGAACTTGTCGTAGTTCCCGAATCCTGCTGTGAAAAGGATGGCGCTATCACTAGCAACGCGAGGAAGCCGAAACCAGCTAATCAGAGATTTCTGAGCCTTAGCAGAGCGCGGATCAACTTTGGTGTCATCTCACGTGTTTCAAAGGGATTAACTATATTTTTGGAGCTACTGTGGACTTTTGGAATTCCGGATTTTTGTGGAAATTGCCATCGAGCAATTTTGGATACTTTCGGTGACCGATCGTCGTGGTGAGTGTCCTCGGCGGGTCATATTTTGGAGATTCTTTTTGGCATTCCCTTCCTACCTCCTATCGCCTACTTCCTATCGAATCCCTCATTACTATCTCCTATCGCGTAATTTTGAAATAAGAAAATAAAAAAATATTGATTTGTTAGTTGGAAGGTTCCCGAATAAATTATATTTTTGTTTTCTTTTGTGCAGTTATTAGTTATTTCTTTTTATTGCGAATAAATTCGAATTTTCGTTAATTCCGATTAAATTATCTCCTTTTGTACGGTTAATGATTCTTTCTTTTTGTGAATGAATTCGAATTTTTGTTAATCTCGAGAAAAGTCGTCTGGATTTTCTTTTGTTTTAATTTCCCGATCAATCCAGACAACGGATTCCCTCTGGGAGGGTCTTGCAGCTCTCGCTGAGTTAGACCGGGCCCCCTCAGAGCAGATCCATGTCCACTAGGACTGGCGCCCAATTTCGTATTTATTTTTCCTTTTTTGTTTTGTTTATGGTGAGCAACAAGCTTTGAGGAGGAAATTTGGATCAATCCTACCAACTTTGGCTGAGTTGGTAGGCGCGCTACAGTATATATATATATATATATATATATATATATATATATATATATATATATATATATATATATATATTCGTTTCATTTTTAAATTTAAAAACACTCTTTTACATTTTTTTTCAGTAAGAATTAGAAACTCCGAAAAACGCCTCGCCAATGAGCAAATTGCTCGATTAAAAAGGGAGGCTTCCAATCCCGCCCTCTCAGACGAGGAACGGGTAGAGGTACAATTGAGGATAAAGGAAATCCAAAATCGCCGCTATTTTAAGAAGGGTCGCGACACCCAACAACAACAACAACCCCAACAACAACAACATCAAGCCGGGGAGCAGGAGCAGTTACTCACTACTTCGGAACTTTTAAGAAAAATTCAAAAACTAATTTTTGTCCTGGAACCCATTGGTAGGTTTCCACCTTCGCCATCGAGACCTGTTCTTTTAAGTAGAAGGGCTACGGCCATAATTTTGGAAAAAAGGAAAAATTTAAAACCCTTTAAACATTTTGAAGATATTCCCCATTACAAAAAGGTCCCCAAAAGAGATCCCAGGCATTTCTTTTACAAAGAAAAATTAAGAGCCAGAGTGAAGAGACGTCTGGGCTCTGATGAACAATTGGAACAGCTTATTTTGTATATATTTATTTTTTTGTGTTGAATAAATATTGTAATTTTTCCTTGCATTTGCATTAACCAACGTCTCTTATTTAACGCCTCCCGTCTTGACGCATGCTCCTATCCCTGGGAACACAACACTACCTTGTTCCCTAAAAAGAGAGCCCTTCTCTGGTCTTAGGACGTAACACTAATGACTCATTGAAACATTTCTTACCTCGAAGCCGTTACATCAATTTTGTCTAATCATTTAGAAACTGCACAAAAACTTTGCTCACTAAGAATAAAAGAGTCTGCATCACAAGACCCGATTCGTTATCGTTGTGAACGAACCTCGAAAGTAATTAGAGCCAAATTTAGCGAAATAACTCGTGAAAGTAGGATCCTCAAACATCTGACCGAAGATCAAACAATTCGTAAGAAGCGCGATTTGGTAAACGGAGTTTCTTAAGTTTTAAATTGGTTATTTGGTACACCTGATGCCGATGACGCGCAATATTATACGGACGGTATTAATATGCTTGTTAATAATAACAGACAGACACAAACTCTGCTCAAATCACAAGTCCAAATAATTACAAGCACAGTTAAAAATTTTAATAATTCATTATTCGCATTAAAAAGTCAAGAGGAAACAATAAATGAAAACATTAAAAAGATCAATTCATTTTCTATGCAAGTTAATACCCATTTTGCAAGACCAGAACTTGAATCTATTATTAGTCAACATGTCTCTACATTATTGACTTTAGCTAATAAAATTTCTCGAGAATTTAGTGAATACTGTAACGTGGTATTCTACCCGTTACAACTTTCCCTATGTAACGCACATAGGGAAAGCACAAACACAGAACTACACACAAGAAGAAGGAAGGAAGGACAAGGAACACACGCACACACGACCCAGACCCCCCACATATTCCCGATCCGATAAGAACCCCGGCCGCTGAATCAGCGCCGGGGGGGAAGCCAGCAACCGTTAACGCGTGATCCCTGAGCAACTTAATTAATTCGCTCGCGCTGTGCCGGTCAGACGCATCACCAAGCAATTAAAAGTGATTCGTGAGTTCGTGTGCCCCAACAGTCGAGTGCCACGAGATTCGAGACCGGGAGATAAGTTGAATCACGTGAGAAGAAGTTCGAGAGGCTAGCCCGGATTCTGGAGAGCAGCCGGGAGAAAGAGGGCCACTGAAGGCCGGAAGCCGGATCACCGAAAGAACCTCAGTTCCAAGGGATTCCTCCGGAACCACGGAATCGCCGATCCACTCCTGGACGAAGACGGAAGGACTCGTGGACCACCTAATTCGGAGACCCCAGGGACAACTTACTTTGAGGAAACGGAGCCAGGAGACGAGGAAGAGGATGTTCACTCTAAATTCACACACACACACACACAACTTCAGCCCCATTGCATGTGGAAAATAAAAGGACACCAAGGTAGTGTAAAGAATTTTCTTTGTCTGCTCTTTTCTTCCTCCTGTTCCGCTCCTCTTTATATCAGGCACGCACCCCACGTGCCCTGTTATAATACATTGAAGCCGTAAATCTAGGTAGGCAGAATATAATTTCTCCAATTGTGGTTACCCCAACAATGATTTGTTAGATTGCAGTGAATATCTAGATGGAAGATACCTATGCTTCCGTCTTCACTCTCTTCAAACTACGGAGGAACCTAGATGTGAAGTCCAACTGCTATCGCCACATACTTCTCATATACCATTGGATTGTGATGCTACTACCATCAAAGCTGTCATTGAAACGTGGAAATTCATCAACAACAATCAATGGATTTATGTACTCTAGAAACCTGTCACGCTTACAATCATTTGTGACGATGAAAAAAGTCATATGCTAGACATCGTTCTCCACCAGACCGGAATTCTAACTCTGAATCACTACTGTAAAGGTTATACGAACCTTTATACTTTGGAACCAATGAACTACGTTTCCAAAAATTTTAGTTTCTTTGTTCCCACTGTTAGTATAACAGACAGTGACTGTTGTATTCATGTATCGAATCTCAGCATTCCACAATTTGATCGTCTTAAACCAATCTACCTAACGAATGTGGATTTTACTGATTTAAAATACTCTTCCAAAAAGCTCAATGAATTTGACACTGTTCTTACGAAAATGATTAACCAACCATTTATCGTTACACACACTAAATGGTACACGATAGTCATTTGCACAATTGGCAGAATGTTCGTAATTGTCCTAATAAACTGCTGTCGTTGGTGTGGATACATACGCTGGCTGCAACGTCTGTGCTGTTTCACGAAAAATCCTCCGAAATAGTTCTTCCAATTATCAAGAATTTTGTGAATTGCACTTTTTATTCTGATGACAAAACAATATAGAGAAAATTCTGCGAACAGAGTCACATATACTAGAAGAAGATCGGAACAACCATCCATTTCACCACCAATCACGGATGATTCAGATGATTTGGAAGCTGGATCCACCAGATTGAAGTTGCTACAACCACGAGTACTACGTCCTTCAACCATGAAGCCACGTAGAAGCACTACAACTCCGATTTACTTATATTTACATTCATGTATTTCGTATGAGTCCTAACGATTAATTTTAGTCCCTATGACCCTAACTCAATTTAATTCACAACTTCGAGTACTTATAAGAAAATTTTGCTTTAATTAATATTAACTATAAGACTAAAAAAATTGTATTAGTCAATTGTAAACATCGTTTACAATCCAAAAGGGGAAGGTGTTGGATGTTACACATTCTTTTCCCATCATTTTCTGTAAACAACTACATCTAATGTAACCGAGGAACCTCGGGATCGGCTTCCCGGCACAATCTGACACCCTTTACCCGAGATATCAAAAGCCAGAAGGGCGCCAGGGACTTTTTGACCTTTTAAAAGTCCCAAAGGACTCTCCGAAGTGACCAAAAGCTCCAAAACCCAAAACCGACTCACTCTTATCTCTGGAACATGAAGGTCTCGCCACGTCTCCGGCAACTGCCGACCTAACCTGAAAAGAAAGGGCTCACCCACAGGAAATCTCGCCATATGAATGAAGCCGAATTTGAATACTATATAGACTTTAATATAAAGAAAAATAATAATGATAATGACAATAAGAATATTGGGGGAAATCCCCTTAACAATCCTGGTCCTGTTTCGCTACATGGCCCCAAATGGACCGAACCAAAAACTATGTGGCAAAACCAAAGAGAAAACCAAAAAGGACCAATCCGAATGCAATAAATACACATAAAAAGAATTGCGTACAAAGGTATCTAAATATGAATCTAAAAGGAAAGAAAGAAAGGGGGAAGCCGAATTCGAAAACGTTCGAAGCCAATCTGGATTCGTAAGTCACCCAGGCGCCGAAACCAAGATGGTAGCTATAACGGTTGCGTGAAAAACGTGATTTCCACCCAACCGACCGAACCGATCTCCCTAAAACGTAGTGTAGCTTTCTCTCTTTTCTAATAATAAAAAAAAGAACAATGAGAAAAACTTGCTCATAAACCAAATAAGCCCGCGGGCACTCACCACGGGAAGCCAAAAATCCCAAAACCAAACGGACTCCCTGTCCCGGTCGTCCCACAGTGTCCACTTTGAGCCGGTCTTTCTCTCTTTCCTCGCTTTTTCGGGATATCGCAACTAGCAGGTCTGCTCTAAAGTCTGTCCAAAGGAGAAGTAATGATCTTCTTCTTCATCGTCTTCATCCTCAGGGCGTGGCTGCGCTTGCACAATCATGCACTCCTTTTATGGTGGTAGGAAGGTGCTGCCACTTACCGATCATCCTTGCTTCCCGAGATTCCGACAGATATCCCACGAAGATCGTTACTACGGTTTCCGATGGTGAGTGCCCTAATGCCTATTATTCGTTCGTTAGTCTCCAATCTATAAGACTAACCAATAGTATTCCTCGGCTTCCCCTGGGACCAATTATCGCTATCTTATAGTATAGAGAACTTAATCTAGCCTTAACCTAAGTGATCTAGTCCTTCACATAATTCCGTATTCAAAATACATACCAATCCAACCAACTTGACGTCTCCTTTGGACGGGTATGTTCCGGAAAATACTTTTTGTAACGTAGCGTGCAAAAGGTCACGTTACACTAATCGTCCGGAAAACTTCCTCCATATGTTGGACCCTATAATTTATACGTTTTGTGGTGGGGTTTTTGCGGACCCCATCCAAATCTTTTGAGAATTATCCGGAGGTCTTCTTAAAGGAACCTTTCCGGAATATCCGGGAAAATGTCCAGTACGGGAATCTAACGAAAATCCCGTGTAAACGAGGAAGCACGTCGTTACCCCTGGGCACCATAACCTAAACCGTCAATTTTGGCTTACGTTCTTTTATTTCTATTTCGCACAACGTTTCGTCTGGTCTCTCACACCTGCCGGTATCGATCGAGGATCGGTACGACACTAGCCCGGGGAAGTATCACCGATTCACCAGGCCTATTAGGACCACCGCCATCTTAACCAAGAGGGACATTTAAACGTCGCCGAACTGCAAATGTCGCCGATGGAAAAGGACCCCTCCTGACGTAATCCGAAACCAGCAGAAATCGGACAGAACAGCTTCCGGCCCGGACAAGAAGAACTCCGACCTTCCTGTTCGGAGATCCTCCACGGAAAGACATCCGGAAGAACTCCGCCGACGATCCAGATTTCGTATCTTCCCGCATGATAAGGAGATCGCCTGTAGTACCGAGGGCAGCACAACGCAGAGACAACGAACGATTTCGGCGCCGCGATACGGATCGTTATCCCCCTCCAGCCGGACTACCGGTAGATTTCGGGAAGAAGACGACGAAATCGAAATTCCTGTGCTGGACATTGGTATGCCAAGGCCGACGCCTCCCTGGCCACCGCCCGACGCCATTTTGAGGACCAACGATCCTCGTCGAATTATAAAAGGAACGAGCGAGGTTCCTTCGATATTGTAAAGGGGTGAGTGACGCTTACCGGCGTCTCCGTTTTTTCGTTTTGTTTGATCCTACGTTTTCGATCCGTACCGGTTAGTACGACCGCGTCCCGGTCGCCCGGTCGAATTTGAACGATTCCGGGAGGAGAGTAACCAACTCTCTTCCATGTGACTCGCCCGGAATCCGGGATTCCGGCTCGCGGTAACGTGCCCAGGGGAAACCGACCGGCTTCTCCGGAAGGTTCCAACTGTCAAGTCCAAGTGACTAAATTGTGATTCTCGAATATTAACGTACGCGTTAGATTCAAAGTGTGAGTGCGAGAGTGAACGAGAGAGAGAGAGTGAGTACGATCCGGACATATCCCGGCCGCCATCTTATATCTTTGAACTAACGGTTACATTGGTTAACTTGTAAATTCGTTTGTATGCTTGGTTCAAATTATTGTTAAATATAGCCCGGCTCATCCGGTTTTGTTATTTATTATTTAACGGGTTCAGGAGTTTTCTTTGTCCTCATTTCCAAGGATTTTCAGCACCCAACACCGCCAGGCGAAACCTGGTTTGCGCCCAACCAATTTTAAAGTGCACGTGGTGAGGGTGCCCGAGCCTCCACGAAATACCACGTCACAGTTTATAGAAAAGAAGACCCTTCAGTCCACCAAAGGACGCATGCCAAGTTATATTAAGTTTTATGAAGTTCTTCAAAGAACTTCAACCGATAATAAAGTATTGAGTAGAGTGCATGCTGCAATTAGAGTTGGGTTTCGGTTTAGAGTTGCAGAAACATACGACATGGTCTTAAACCCTTTCTTTCTTTCTGCTTCCCTTTTTGTTATTTTTTTTAACACTGTGTAGACATGGACCCAGCTGTGTGAGAGGATGTACCGAATGGAGGGGATATCCTCCACCTTCAGTAGGCGAAGAGCTGGGGGATTAAAACCCCGGCTTCTTTCATCCTTAAGGACGACCTGACCATTGCGTTCTGGTGTTATTCCCTGGAAAGGGCCATCCCAATTAATTTTTGCGACGACCCGGGGTGTCGCGGGTGCATGGCCGGAAAAATTAAAGTAGACAGGACACCGCCGAACCTACGGTGTCACAACTGCGGAAATCTGGGGCATAAGTATCCCCAGTGTACAGAGCCATTACGCCTTTTTTGTAGAAAATGCGGGAAACCCGGACTCCGCAGCACGGAGTGCCCGTGCAAAGAATAAGGCATTATTGCAGAGTTAATAAACTTTTTCATTAATGCCGGAATTGGGGTGGCTTAGTTTCTTTCTCACTCCATTTTGCATGGTTAACCTGCCTGTTTGAGTTACGAATTTTAGTACAGGTTGTTTTTTTTGGTGTTTTTTTCCTCTCTCCGTGCTGTTACGGCCTAGCGTAACGCATTCAAATTTTATAAAATATTTTTTTAAGAAACTCTATAGATTCCCAGAATTTCAAACGTACACCTGAATCAATATTAACATTTCTCACAGTTCGAAATCATTTTTTCTCTCTAATCAAAATTCCAGGAAAATGGTAGAGTGAACGAATTACATACAAATTTTCACATGATAAAAATCTGATCAATCATTAGAACTGTCCGGTTGAGGAACTTGAAGACGTTTCCTAAATAAATATCAGAATCATTTTCAAGGCACCGACAGACAAATTCATCCTACCATTTCCTTATCAAATTCAGTTTTCCAAGAAAAGAGGAAGTTGGGGCTTGCACCTTTCCTTTAACATAGATCAGTTCCGAAACGGGACTTATCTACCCCAACAATTTGCTGC
>CATKWD010000048.1:0-29711 GCA_949825005.1 Gasteruption jaculator
ATGAAAAATAAAGATAATTTAATTTTAAAAACGGTTTTTTAAAGCTTAAGTGTTGTACTTTAAGGCTTTATAGGTCATTTTTCGATTAAATTACGATAAGCGATTTATTTTTGCGATTGAAAGTTAGTATTTTTTACAACGTATTTTTCATATATTGTAACAGGGAATATCGATTCCCTAATACAAAGGTCCCGAACCTCCTACGCACTTTCCCCATGACTATTCGCGCCGCGAAATCCAATCGATACGACCGATCGGCATGGATCGATCTTATACACGTCCACCGTAGAAGTCGACAAATACTTAGGTTAAGTATTCCGCGGTGTAAGAGCGACCATATGATTGTTAGAATTAAGGCGGCCGAAATATATATTACTATAGATTCGCATTAGAGATCGTAGAGTCGATAAGAGTAGGTTCGGAACGGGCCGAGGCGAGTCGCGATAACCGAACACGAGGCGCCATCTGTCGAAGACAACGGGGACCAGACTTTCGACCACGTGGAGATTCGTCGCGGAGACGAACCGGCACTGACGTCATCAGAACCACGTCAGTCGAAGCAGCCGTTGGTGGAAGGAGCAAAGTCGACCCCGGAACACTCCAGGAAGGATTTTCGACGTCGTCCCAGCGGGGAAAAATCGAGAGACGTTTTCTCCGAAGCAATGGGGATCGTCTCTACCGCAAAGTCGAGGCCAACGCGGAGTTCCGTCCACCAGAAGGCTCGTAGATGACTCGAGGGGTACGAGTCGTCACTCGCAGCCAATGAGGAGGCTCGTAGCCCCGAGATCGAGAAGAAGACGCCGGAAGTGAAGCCGACTTCTTCACTTCTACGTTGGACGTAAGCGAGGATAAACGTACGCCACGAGAGCCTCAATAGAGAACGTGAGAGAGAAAGACGACCCAATCAAGGGGCAAATACTCGATTTTACGACGCCGTCGACGGAGCAGAGGACGCCACCCGGGACCCAGAACGGAGAAAGCGTGAGTCCCGTATTCGTTATCGCCGAAAAGGAAACGAGCGAGCTCAGGAGGTCGAGCCACCTGATTCGACAGGTGGCCATCTTGAGTGAGCTCGTCGCGCCGTTCGCGACACCTCGCCCCGTTTCTTTGATTTTTCGTTATTTCTTAGTATTCATTTTGTAGGATTTTCTTTTGTTTTATTTCGACTATTTTGTTATCGGCAAATATATTTATTTTCATTTTATTTTGTTTGTCGAACGTGTCGTTTATACGAACCCTCCCCTCTACCATTTTCGTTTCCTGAGTTAGATCGCGGTGCATAGCACCTGGCGCCCACGATCGAGCCCTTTTTCCGACGGTTTCTTTTCAGGATTTCAGGGCGATTGTGACGTGAGGGGTGTGTCGACACTCCCAACGAAGGGATTGTGAGATCCACGTCACAATATACACAGCCATTATCGCTAGAAAATTTGCAAAAAAAATTGTTTAAAACATTTTTTAGCCTACCTTAACATAAAATAAGATATATATACATGCATACATATATATATACATATGTATATAATATTTAAAAAAAAAATATATATATATATATATATATATATATATATATATATTTGTGGAAGTATACTTATCAGGCCTTTTTCGGAAGCCTAGCAATACTTATCGGGATTCTTCAGACTTATCAGGCCGTCCCGTTAATGTTCTTATGTGTAGTACGCGTTAGTGGGACGGCCTTATAAGAGCTCTATATATGTAACATGCTTTAATGGTACTTTTAGTTTCTGTGATCTTCCACACGTTTTTAGGCCGTGACAAAAATTATTACTGGTTAAAGAAACGTAACGTCGAAGAACATAGAATAGTACTTTCGTTAATTTTAAAAATATTAATTGTTAGAATAAGAATATTAAAACTAAATTGAGTTATCTATTCTTCAACTTGTCTACCGTGTAATAAATCTTTGTTTCATCTGACACGAAAGTAAAGTCAATGGTATAATATTACCATACTTCTTCTGTCCTATAATTTATAGTAGCAAGTGCATATCTCAACGGGATATCAGCTGCTACTATTTTTATGGCGTACATGGAGCATAAAATTAATTATAACATAAGAATGTTTTCAAGAAAAATAAATACACCATGCAGGTATGGAGAATTGAAACCGTGTGCATAGATCCATTGCCTAACGCCTCGACCACTCGACCACGTCACTCACTTGAAAACGGTTATAGAATTAACGGTAGATGTAGTGTATCATGTATTCAGAAAATGTTTTATAACTCAAAAAATAAAAGTTTACTACCCTCATAAATATTAACAAAAATTGATTCTTTTCGGAGATCTACCGATCCCCCAGATCCAAAAGTTTCATCTCGATTTTTTCAAAAGTGGAACGCTATCGATATAAAAGCCGAAACACGTGTTAATTTTTTATCGATCTAAAAGCATTATGGGAAAGTGGATTAAAATTGACTGTAATTCCCTTTACCATTTTGGCATATACTTGTACATGCGAGAACTACTTTCATCAATCTACACCTACTTGTGAGGCCGTAGTAATACAATAATTATTTTAATTGTCATTGTTGGATATTATCCTGGTACAAACACGCAATGACGCGCTCTCGTTATATCGGTAACAACAAGCTGCCGGCTGATATAACGAGAGCATGATCGAAGTTTCGGTGAATATAAATTAAATTTCGGTTAATTTTACAATGTACGTGTATTTGCGGGGACTATATACAATGACGTAAGCGTATTTACAAGGTCCGATAGATGCGTAGAATGGAGTCTGTTGCAGCGATGTACGTGTACTTGCGTGGCTCGCAATATCACAGCTGTAGTGACGTCACTTTTTTCCGTTATATTTCAGGTTATTGCGAAGAAAAGAATGACGTAATTCATGAAACTACGTTATCGAAACTGTTTGTTTTGTTAAGGCAGTGAAGCTTATTAGGTATCTTCAGGGCAATTGATTGTTACTTTTGTGTGTATAATTTCGATTCTGAAAAGAAATTACCAACAGATGTTGCCTAGAAATGATGGTATGAGATTCCTCGTGGGATTAGTTAACTTTCTGTAGTTGAGTATTAATGAATGTCATCAGTATAAAACTGTAAAAATATTGACTGGAATTCCTCTTAATATTTGGTGTGTACCTGTACATGCGGGGACTTCTTTCATGAACCTACTTACGAGGCCGTACTAATCCAATGATGAATTTCTTACCATTTTTAATATTATGCCGGTACAAACACGCAATGATACGCTTTTGTTAAATTAAATTTCGGTTAATATTACAGTGTACGTGTAGTTACGGAACTATATACAATGACGTAAGCGTATTTACAAGGCCCGATAAATGCGTAGAATGGAGTCTGTTGCAGTGATGTACGTGTACTTGCGTGGGCATATCACAGCTGTAGTAACGTCACTATTTTCCCATACATTTGAGGTACTTGCTTAGAAGGCAGTGATGTAATTCACGGAACAACGTCATCGAAACTGAGTTTGTTTTGTCCGCGCAGTAAAGCTTATTAGGTATCTTCAGGGCAATTGATGGTTACTTTTCTGTGTACAATTTCCTTTCCAAAAAGAATTTGGAAACAGATGCTGCTTAGAAATGATGGTCTGAGATTCCTTATGGGATTAGTTAACTTTCTGGAGTGGAGTACTAATGAATGTCATCAGATTAAAACTAAAAATATTGACTGGAGCTTCCTTTAATATTTGGTATGTACCTGTACATGCGGGGACTTCTTTCATGAACGTACACCTACTTGCGGGGCCATACTAATCGAATGATATATTTTTTACCATTTTTAATACTATCCCGGTGCAAATACGCAATAATGCGCTTTCGATATATCGGTAGCAACAAGCTGCTGATATAACGAGAGCATGATCGAAGTTTCGGTGAATATAAATTAAATTTCGGTTAATTTTACAATGTACGTGTATTTGCGGGGACTATATACAATGACGTAAGCGTATTTACAAGGTCCGATAGATGCGTAGAATGGAGTCTGTTGCAGCGATGTACGTGTACTTGCGTGGCTCGCAATATCACAGCTGTAGTGACGTCACTTTTTTCCGTTATATTTCAGGTAGTTGCGAAGAAGACAATGACGTAATTCATGAAACTACGTTATCGAAACTGTTTGTTTTGTCAAGGCGGTGAAGCTTATTAGGTATCTTCAGGGCAATTGACTGTTACTTTTCTGTGTATAATTTCCATTCTGAAAAGAAATTATAAACAAATATCGCCTAGAAGTGATGGTATGTTATTCCTCGTGGGATTAGTTAACTTTCTGTAGCTGAAAATGAGTATTAATGAATGTCTTCAGATTAAACCTGTAAAAATATTGACTGGAATTTTTCTTTAATATTTGGTATGTACCGATACATGCGGAGACTTCTCTCATGAACTTACACCTACTTGCGAGGCTGTACTAATCGAATGATTATTTTTTTACCATTGTTAATATTATCCTGGTACAACTAGGCAATGAAGCGCTTTCGTTCTATCGCTAACAACAAGCTGCCGATATAACGAAACCATGATCGTATTCCGTAAATATAAATTAGATTTCGGTTAATTTTACAATACACATGTATTTACGGGGACTAAATACAATTCGTTAGCGTATTTACGAGGTTCGATAAATGCGTAGAATGGTGTCTGTTGCAGTTATGTACATACGTTTACTTACAATAAAATTATAAGAAAGGAATGTTTTTAAGAAAAAAAAATACGGCATGCAGGTATGGATAATTGGAGCCGTCGGCATGGATCCATTGCCTGACGCCCCGACCACTCGACCACGTTACTCACATAAAAATTATTATAAAATTATGAGTATATGTAACGCACCATGTATTAAAATAATATTTAATAACTTAAACAATACAAGTTTACGACTCTCATATACATATATTAATAACAATTTGTTTTTTTGCGGAGATCTATCGCTCCCCCAGATCTAAAACGGATCAAATGTCACTAACTTTAACCTCGATTTTTTTAAAGCATGGCATTATCGATATAAAAGCCGAAACACGTGGTAATTTGTTTTCCATGTAGAAGCTTTATGTGACAGCGAATCAAAATTGACTGTAATTCCCTTTACCATTTTAGCATGTACTTGTACATACGAGAACTCAATCCACACCTACTTGCGAGGTTGTAGGAATACTATTATTATTTCAATTCCCATTGTTGATATTATTCTGGTACAAATATGCAATAACGCACTCTCGTTATATCGGTAACAACAAACTGCCGATGAAACGAAAGCATGATGAAGTTTTGAATGTGAAGTTTTCGTGAGTATAAATTAATTAGAAATTAAATTATCGATTAACGTGTATTTACGAGTACTTTACATACACTGTATGTACAGTATGTAGGTACAAACCTACATACGTATCTACGAGAACTGTACTGTACAAACGTATCTACGAGACTCGATTACCGGAAAGTATATTGTGAAGTCCGTAGCGGCAATGTATATGTACTTGCAAGGCCCGCAAAATCACAACTGTTCTCAGGTGACTTTGTTTCTATGAAAATCATGATAGATACCAAAAATACAACGGTCATTCATAAAATTAAGTCGTAACAAAAGAATTCATGTTCTAACCGCAATCAAACTTATTAAGAGTTTCTAATGGAACTGATAGTAACTACTTCTAGAATTTTAATTCCGAAAAGAATTTTGCAACAGATATTGTCAAGAAATTATGGTCTAAGATTCATCTTAAAAGTAGTAAACTTTTTGTAGTTGAGTAATTAATGAATTGCATCAGATTAAATCTGTAATAAAACTTGACTATAGTTCCATTTGACAGTTGGTATGTACCGCTGTGCTGGGGTTACTATTTGCGAGGCCGTAATAATACAATGATTGTTTCAATTACCATTGTTGATATTATCCTGGTACAAATATGTAATGACGTGCTCGCGTTATATCGGTAACAACAAGCTGCCGATATAACGAAGACATGTTCGAAGTTCCCGTAAGTATCAATTATTTGAAGTTAAATTTATGGTGTACGTGTATCTACGGGGACTATACAATGACGTGAGCGTATTTACAAGGCCCGATAAATGCGTAGAATGGAGTCTATTGCAGTGATGTACGTGTACTTGCGTGGCCCGCAATATCACAGCTGTAGTGACGTCACTATTTTCCGTTACATTTGAGGTACTTGCTTAGAAGACAGTGACATAATTCACGGAACTACGTCAACGAAACTGAGTTTGTTTTGTCAACACAGTGAAGCTTCTTAGGTATCTTCAGGGCAATTGATTGTTACTTTTCTGTGTACAATTTCCCTTCTGAAAAGAATTTAGAAACAGATGTTGCCTAGAAATGATGGTATGAGAATTTCTTATGGGATTAGTTAACTTTCTGTAGCTGTGTATTAATGAATGTATTCAGATTAAAACTGTAAATATATAGACTGGAATTTTTCTTTAAGAGGGTAAATACAATTAGAAGGTCAAAAAAATCGATATTTCTTTTTTCCACTAAAAAGTTAGGAAATTTCCCGTAGAATACGCTCCAAAAAGTTTCAGATCGAAAATCGAACTCCTTATATATTTTTTCTTCATTTTTCGAGAACGCCTTTTTCAGCGCGTAGCAAGTATACGAGAGCGGCCGACCCTAGTGACAGTTTTATCTATTGTATCGTACTTTGAAATACTCCAGGCCGGATTTGTATGCCTGAGGGTATTATATGTATGTATGTGTATTGTGACGTGGTGATTTCACCAGTCACATTTGTAGGCTATAATTACAGTAAAACTAACGTTCGTTAAAGAATTTTCAGAAGGCTGGCCCAGGGACCTCTCCAGGACGCAAGGGAAGTATCAAAGAAGAAAAACTTATATAAATTATACCGACTCACGAACCCTAAAGATATTCCGACACCTACTATACCGATCCCGTAACCACGAGAAAGCAGTCTACCAAAAGTCTACTCTCTCCCGATACCAATCTACTGCAAGGGGAAGAAGCCCGGCGAGGAATCGCCAATCGGAGGACTCCGACCTACATCGATTAAGGATCCACGAAAGGGGCATGCAGGCGCCACCTGTCGGGATGGAACGGGACTCAGAAGATGACAAACGTAACAGCCTATTACGACCCCGATCCACAACGCAGGCGTGAGAGAGTACGCCGGACGAGAGCCTCACGACGGACCGGAAGATGAAAGAGGGTCAGAGCTCCTTGGGCTGCCGAATCATCCGTGCGAGATTTTCAGTGCCACGGGCCATCTGGAGAAACAAAAGGATCGAGACGGGCCGCTGAAAGAAAGACCGGGAAGAGACGGGAGAGAGAGAGATAATTAGACACGGAGGTGAGCCTAGCTTGTGTCTTTTTCTTTCCCTCGGGATTATCCCCTACGGGTCCCACCTTTGTAAGCCCCTTTTCTTTTTTTCTCTCTGTTGATTTGTCAGGACTTGTTACAGTCCCTTTAGGGACTATTTTAGAGTCCGAGCTTTTGGATCGTGAGTCGGTCCCGACGTTGGTCGGGTCGCGAATCCTGTAATCCCGCGCGTTTTGTTACGATAATAGATTAAGATTTGTTGCCGATTGTTTAGTTAACGTAAGATTGTTATTTTAAGTTTGGATATTAGCCTAGATCAAATTTATAGCACTTTTCTTTCCTTCTTGTTTGTGTGAAGCTCACGGTCGCGGCTTACGAACGAATTGTACGACCTCCTTGAGGTAGGGCAGATTTGAATCCCGCGAATAGAATATTGTTATTTTTCTTTTAGATTGGTGTCTTCCCGATTTATTTATAGCCCTCCCGCGTTGCCGATTGCTGACCTCGCCCGAGGTTCCCGTGCTCTCTATTGAGCCACCCGAAACCTTTTTCCTGGGTTGTAGGCTACCTACAACTGGAGCCCATAGTTTTTTTTTCTCTCAGTTTGTTTGAACAAAAACCAGGAGGAAGGTTCGGGAAGCCCACATTGTGCCCGGAAGGTCCCGCGTCCGAGAGAGAGACGCCTGGACCTTTCGTCACAGTATATATACACACACACATATATTTTGAAAATATAAAAAATTTGTGAAACTTACCGATGCACTGATCAAAAAGTTAACTACATACTATGGCCTTGCCATCCGGCGTAATATTGATAACGTAGATGGCATGAAAAAAGATATTTTAGCAACATATTATCATATGTGCTCGACCGACGAAAACCCCAATCACGCATATTGCCAAGACGGAGCGGATAGCTGGTGTAAGTGGAAAAAGACAGAGGCTACTGCAGTAGATGCGAGTAAAATTAAACATCCCGCACCTTTGCATCCAGATGTACAAAAGCATTTACTGCCAATTTACAAGGATTTATCGAGAGACGACTTGCTACACCGTTGCCTAGGCGGTCATACACAAAATGCGAACGAAAGTCTTAACAGCACGGTATGGCGCCTAGCACCGAAAAATTCTCATTCCGGCGTAAAAATCGTTGAGATTTCGGCTCATATTGCTGCTGGAGTGTTTAATGAAGGTCTCACAACATTTTTAAAAATAATGAATGCCATGGAAATCATCGTTGGTCGGCAGAGCCTTGAATACGCGCAGTTAAAGGACTCGGAAAGAATTAAGAGGCAAGACGTTCGGACCGATCAAATCAGCAAAGAAGCCCGTAAGGCTCACAGAGAGCTACAGAATATCAACAACAGCATGTACGAAGAGGTTGAAGACCTATTATATGCCCCTGGAATCGCTGATTGAATCGTAAGTACCGTTTTTCGGGTTTCAAAACTTTAAACGCGTTGTTCTTAAAACAACATTTTTAAAATTGGCAACCACGATTACTCGAAAACTACTTGTCCAATTTAGCTGAAATTTTTAGGGTTTCTTCTTTATACCTTAGGCTTGTCTCTATGCCTAATTGTCTTGGAATTTTATGTTGCAAAATAGAATTATTAATGCAAAAAGGGCTAAAAAATAGTGAAAATTATCGTCTTTTTACAAAAACTTCTACCAAACGCAGAATTATTTTTCTTTTTTTAATTTTTGAGGCTTACCGACAAATTACATGTATATTTAAGCCAAATTTTGTTTTGGGCTGTTACAGATCAATAACACGACGTCCAGAGTGGTTGCCGTTTTTTTTGTGGGTCAACTTCACGCCAGCGTACAGCCGCCATTTTATTTCCAAAAATTAAAAAAAAATTGTTTTACATTCCTCATTTATACATTAACAAGTATACAAAGTTTTATAATAATTCCATTTAACCTTCTTTGGGAAAAAAAACCCCTTCCCAGGTAGAAAATTGTCTTAGTCGGACAAGTGTGAAACTTCAAAATAGCTTTATTTTAGTTTAACATCCAAGTCTTGTTTTGCAAGCTTTATTCTAGGTTGTTATTAGAATGAATTCTATGACAAGTCTTTAGAGTGTAAATAACCTTCAAAAATACCTTGCTGTTAGCTTGTTTTCCACGCGTATTATAAGATTCGTTCTAAGCATGGATTCTAAGCTTAAAACTACCTTATCTGCTAACATTACTCCAAGCGTACATTGAGAACTGAAGTTTGAGGTTAATTAGGAGTTCGTGTTATTGGTTATAAGTGATAATTGAGATTAACTTTATTCATTTATTCATTTCAGAAATATTTTGTATAAATAAAAAAAATATTGCGTACTTTTTCCGGATCCTACTGATATATCGATATTAACTACGGTATTACTAATTAAGACAGTGTTTGTAAAAAATAAAAACGACATCAAGATTTAGGTTAGAAATATTTAGTTGACATTGATGTTAACATTAATTGTTAATTATTGATCGATATCGCTGAATCTTGTAGAAATAAAGAAAGTGGTGAGACGTATGAATATTTATTAATTGAATTTATAACCCGGGGAAAAAAATTACAAAAATTTATCGACGCCGTGCCATCATCGTGGGTGACTTGCAATGATAAAAATAAAAAGTTTACCTGCCTATTTCCTCCAGAGCCATATATAAATTTTAATAAATTAATTAAAGAAACCTGATACAACGGGCAATAATAACAAGTACAATACTCAGATTGTGGATTCTAAAAAACCAAAGAGTTTGAAACCTAAAGCTAATAAATAAATTAAAATATGAGCATAAAATTAAAAATAATATGACATTTACTGTTTTATATATTTAAAATATATATAACACTATACAAGCAATGCTCAATATGTGATGTTTGTGTTGAGAAAAAAAAATAATAAAAAATTTTTCTCTGTGAACGTTTTTTTAAACTTAAATTACCAAATCTACTCTAGCTAAGAATAAGCTTTATTTTCAACCTTGTAGTAAGCTAAATTGTCACTGCTTATGCAAGCTAAAACTGTAAGCATTATGTTAGCGATCCAGATCGTTACCAACTAACCTTGCACTAACCATAGTTTGCCAGCTAGTTTTAGGCTAAAACTGATAAAATTAGCCTAATACAAGCTAATTCCATTGATTACTTTCTACCTGGGTTAATATTTGGTATGTACCGGTACATGCGGGGACTTCTCTTATGTACCCACACCTACTTGCGAGGCCGTACTAATCGAATGATTATTTTTTTACTATTGTTAATATTATCCTGGTACAAATATGCAATGAAGCACTTTCGTTACATAGGTAACAAGTACCTGCTGATATAACGAAACCTTGATCGAAGTTTTCGTGAATATAAATTAAATTTCGGTTTATTTTATATTGTACGTGTATTTACGGGGACTAGATACAATGACGTAAGCGTATTTACAAGGTCCGATAGATGCGTAGAATGGAGTCTGTTGCAGTGATGTACGTGTACTTGCGCGGCCCGCAATATCACAGCTGTAGTGACGTCACTTTTTTGCGTTACATTTCAGGTTGTTGAGAAGAAGACAATGACGTAACTCATGAAACTACGTTATCGTTACAGTGTACGTTAAACTCTACGATAAACTGTAAAAATATAGACTGGAATTTTTCTTTAATATTTGGTATGTACCGGTACATGCGGGGACTTCTCTTATGAACGTACACCTACTTGCGAGGCCGTACTAATCGAATGATTATTTTTTTACCTTTGTTAATATTATCCCGGTACAAATGCGCATTGACTCGCTTTCGTTATATCGGTAACAACAAGCTGCCGATATAACGAAACCATAAACGAAGTTCCCATGAATTTCAATTAATTTTAAGTTGAATTTATGATGTACGTGTATTTACGGGGACTAGATGCAATGACGTAAGCGTAGTTACGAGGTTCGATAAATGCGTAGAATGGAGTCGGTTGCAGTGATGTACGTGTACTTGCGTGGCCCGCAATATCACAGCTGTAGTGACGTCACTATTTTCCGTTACATTTGAGGTACTTGCTTAGAAGACAGTGACGAAATTCAGGGAACTACGTCATCGAAACTGAGTTTATTTTGTCAACGCAGTGAAGCTTATTAGGTATCTTCAGGGCAATTAATGGTTACTTCTGTGTGTACAATTTTCTTTCTAAAAAGAATTTGGAAACTGATGCTGCTAAGAAATGATGGTCTGAGATTCCTTAGGCGATTAGTTAACTTTCTGTAGTTGAGTATTAATGAATGTCATCAGTTTAAACTGTATAAATATTGACTGAAGTTTCCTTTAATATTTGGTATGTACCTGTACATGCGGGGACTTCTTTCATGAACGTACACCTACTTGCGAGGCCATACTAATCGAATGATATATTTTTTACCATTTTTAACATTATCCTGGTACAAATACACAATGATGCGCTTTCGATATATCGGCAACAACAAGCTGCTGATATAACGAGAGCATGATGGAAGTTTCGGTGAATATAAATTAAAATTCGGTTAATTTTACCATGTACGTGTATTTGCGGGGACTGTATACAATGACGTAAACGTATTTACAAAGCTCGATAAATGCGTAGAATGGAGTCGGTTGCAGTGATGTACGTGTACTTGCGTGGCCCGCAATATCACAGCTGTAGTGACGTCACTATTTTCCGTTACATTTGAGGTACTTGCTTAGAAGACAGTGACGAAATTCAGGGAACTACGTCATCGAAACTGAGTTTATTTTGTCAACGCAGTGAAGCTTATTAGGTATCTTCAGGGCAATTAATGGTTACTTCTGTGTGTACAATTTTCTTTCTAAAAAGAATTTGGAAACTGATGCTGCTAAGAAATGATGGTCTGAGATTCCTTAGGCGATTAGTTAACTTTCTGTAGTTGAATATTAATGAATGTCATCAGTTTAAACTGTATAAATATTGACTGAAGTTTCCTTTAATATTTGGTATGTACCTGTACATGCGGGGACTTCTTTCATGAACGTACACCTACTTGCGAGGCCATACTAATCGAATGATATATTTTTTACCATTTTTAACATTATCCTGGTACAAATACACAATGATGCGCTTTCGATATATCGGCAACAACAAGCTGCTGATATAACGAGAGCATGATGGAAGTTTCGGTGAATATAAATTAAAATTCGGTTAATTTTACCATGTACGTGTATTTGCGGGGACTGTATACAATGACGTAAACGTATTTACAAAGCTCCATAAATGCGTAGAATGGAGTCGGTTGCAGTGATGTACGTGTACTTGCGTGGCCCGCAATATCACAGCTGTAGTGACGTCACTATTTTCCGTTACATTTGAGGTACTTGCTTAGAAGACAGTGACGAAATTCAGGGAACTACGTCATCGAAACTGAGTTTATTTTGTCAACGCAGTGAAGCTTATTAGGTATCTTCAGGGCAATTAATGGTTACTCTGTGTGTACAATTTTCTTTCTAAAAAGAATTTGGAAACTGATGCTGCTAAGAAATGATGGTCTGAGCTTCCTTAGGCGATTAGTTAACTTTCTGTAGTTGAGTATTAATGAATGTCATCAGTTTAAACTGTAAAAATATTGACTGAAGTTTCCTTTAATATTTGGTATGTACCTGTACATGCGGGGACTTCTTCCATGAACGTACACCTACTTGCGAGGCCATATTAATCGAATGATATATTTTTTACCATTTTTAACATTATCCTGGTACAAATACACAATGATGCGCTTTCGATATATCGGCAACAACAAGCTGCTGATATAACGAGAGCATGATGGAAGTTTCGGTGAATATAAATTAAAATTCGGTTAATTTTACAATGTACGTGTATTAGCGGGGACTGTATACAATGACGTAAACGTATTTACAAGGCCCGATAGATGCGTAGAATGGAGTCTGTTGCAATGATGTACGTGTACTTGCGTGGCCCGCAATATCGCAGCTGTAGTGACGTCACTTTTTTCCGTTACAATTCAGGTAGTTGCGAAGAAGATAATCACGTAATTCATGAAACTATGTCATCGAAACTGAGTTTATTTTGTCAACGCAGTGAAGCTTATTAGGTATCTTCAGGGCAATTGATGGTTACTTCTCTGTGTAGAATTTCCTTTCTAAAAAGAATTTGGAAACAGATGCTGCTAAGAAATGATGGTCTGAGATTCCTTATGGGATTAGTTAACTTTCTGGAGTGGAGTACTAATGAATGTCATCAGATTAAAACTGTAAAAATATTGACTGGAGTTTCCTTTAATATTTGGTATGTACCTGGGACTTCTTTCATGAACGTACACCTACTTGCGAGGCCATACTAATCGAATGATATATTTTTTACTATTTTTAACATTATCCTGGTACAAATACGCAATGATGCGCTTGCGTTATATCGGCAACAACAAATTGCTGATATAACGAGAGCATGATCGAAGTTTCGGTGAATATAAATTAAATTTCGGTTAAATAAATGCGTAAAATGGAGTCTGTTGCAGTGATGTACGTGTACTTGCGTAGGCCGCAATATCACAGCTGTTGTGACATCACTGTTTTACTTTATATTTGAGGTACTTGCGAAAAAGTCAATGACGTAGGTCATGGAATTATGAAATTGAATTTTTTTAAATTATCCCTTCTTTGACCGTAAGTTTTAAATAAACATGTATTATTTCTTCAGACTATCGGTCTTAAATTTCTTTATTAGATTATTGTGTTGACGTTTCGACAACTAATACGTTGTCATCTTCAGAACCATATATAAAACGCATTAATATTTTTAAGTATAACATATTTATATAATTAATTTCTAACATATTAACAATTATTTATATTTACCACTGATTCATTCTATGTTAACATTGTTGTACATATTAACATAGTAATAATAACAATCTCAATATAATTACAGATGTTGGACAAACACTGTTTGAGAGACTATTACTGGAATTTGGTTATTACATATGTTATATAGTTAAGTGTAATAGTTATTATATATGAACCTCATGAAACTTATATTATTTTGCTATGTTTAATAAGGCTAAGCTATGTGTAAAACTAATATCAATGGCATTAAGAAGACGTCAATTGTGTCGGAATGTTTATAATGATAGCGGCCCAACATGCAACATTACATATAAGGATCTGTACATTTCATATAATTCACAATTATGGGTATACATGCAGTAAACTTCGTTAATACGTGACTTATAATCATAATGTAGAACTATGTATGCAAACGTATGCCGGATGTACACCTCCAAACACGATATACACTTCGGCCTAATAAGTATACTTTCACAAACATATATATATATATATATATATATATATATATATATAATTGGTGTCTCGAATCTCTTTTAGTGATCGCACTACAAAGTCCAATCGCAACAAATCGCATCATCACTCAATTCGTGACTCGGAGTCATCACACATAATTCGCGGCTCCTCTCATCCCATACGCTCTATAATCGATTCGGATTCTAACGACCTGACAGCTGATCTATTATTTTGACGTCAACACGGAAACAATAATATCATAATACCCGTAGGAAAGTCTCAGTCTATTTATCGTCAGCTGGTGACCCAAACATGCTCTATCTTCGTTGGAGTCTTCGTCGCTCTCCCTCTCCAACGCGCTGGCTAAGTCGACTCTCCCGATCTTCGTTCCACACCTGGGCTCCTACGGATGACGTCACCGTGTTCGTCGCGAGGCCTCTCCTTCGACGTCGGGACTCTTCGGTTCCCGTCGGCTCCTACTGCATCCGAACGGACTGCAGGTATCTCTCGGAGAAGGGGGACGAAACGACTGCGTGTTTTGCCCCCTTATTGCATCCAATCTCGGCCTTATTACTCCTCACCTTACGGATCGGGTTCGATCTCCCGTCCGTAATTGAGGAGATTCCACTTGGAATCTTTTGGCCTCGGAGATGGAATACACTCCAACACTCCGATATAGGAGGTATAGGAGAACCTCCCTCGATCTCAAGTCCCGGACGGGCAACCCGTCCGCACCCTTACACAACACCCGGAACTCCACTACTCTCCTTCTCTGTCACGGTCTTCTATATCCCGAAGGAATCGATTTGGAGTCTGATGTTTTACGCCCTCCCCAATGTCCGGATAGGCGGCTCTCCGAAATCCCAACTATCCCCGAATCGTCGTTGGTAAGTCCCAAAATGTCTCTATTATCGGAAATCACGGCTCTAACCCTCCACTATACACAATCTCTTATGGTTTCACAATCCGTAATTAAGGGTTAGTCGCGACTCCCGTTCTACAATTCGCGAAATCGTTATCGGGTTCGCCCCGGGCGAACCGATCGCTGTTTTAAACCGTACAACGCGGCGACGCATATGGTCCGTCGTAATTAATTCGGCAGAGCAACTATGCTCTGTACTTTTCGGGGTCAACACGGAAGAGCGAGACTTCGCTCCGTATACGTGGGAAGCAAATCGAAAGAGAGCGAGCCCTTGGGGGGCTCGCTTATTTAAAGCCGCGGCTCCCTCGAATGTTCGAGCAAGTCGCGGTTTTTCTAATGTTCGACGATTGGGCTGGGGACAATACGCTCGACGCTTTTGCGAGACCTTCCATGAGTTTCCATGGTCTCTAATTCCCGTAAAAGTGCATGTGCAGCATGCACCCTGCGGACACTTCCCTAATTCGTAAGGCGCTACATTTTGATGTTAGTCCCAATTTCCTCACGCAATTAGGGAAGTGCATTTTGCACTTTCCAAATGTCGGCTATTATTCCCACCTTACGTCGTGCGATCCTCATACAATGACTTTTGCTTCGCTTGGTCCCCTACTTGACTCTAGGTACCTCCCGCGTTGAGGACATTGAACCTCGCTCGAGGATTACACGTGTCGCTTCCTTTTGTTAGATTTTCTTAGCCGAAGGCTAAGAAAATTCTAGGCGATTCTAAATGAATGATTTTCCAGGGGCGAGGCAGCCTTTGGAAAACTGTCTCGTCACAGTATGTATACGCCCCTTGTATGTGGTCCTCACAAGCAGTTATAACTCTCCTGGTGTCGACTCGCCTCGTGGCTGATATCGCCGACAAGCTCAATGTAATCCAAGAGAATCCTGAGTATCCTTGCAGAATCCAGGAAAAAATCCAACTCCAAAAATTTCGGGAGATAATATTCTTTATTGCTCCATGATAATTCTTTTCTTTTATTTGAAATTATCATATCCGTTCCGGTATTAATGATTATTTCCAGATCCACGTGGCTTGGTCGTCGTGATCTTTTATTTTCCAATTAAATTAAACTCCCAAACACCTAATATATTGTGACGTGGCATTTTGCCACCTCTCCAGGTGGGAGCACTTTTTTATTTTCTCTTTCTTTTTTTTTTCTTGTTTCTTTTCTCTGTTTTTTTTTTGCCTTTTTGTTATCGATTATTTTTATTAAGGATTACTATTGATTTTATTGGCGGCTATGGCGAAGTCCAGGGATCTCCCTGAGAGGAGGGGGACCCTTAAACATTAGTTAAGCGCCTTTATCGTAGTTCTTTTCTTTACGTCCTTTTTTTTTCATTCTATGATCATGTTGTTTTCTTCTTGTGCGTACCGTATCGAAATTGATTGTATCATATTCTTTTTTTTGTTTAGCGCTATTTCTATTATGTAAGATTGTTTTTTTTTGGGAATTTATTGAGTATTTGTGCGAAACCGTGCGCGTTATTATTAGCTCCATGTAAGAATAGGTGAGGGCACAGCCTCCCTTTTCCCCCTACGCTGAAACCCTCTTTCCTCCCACGCGAATTCCCCCTTTTCCCTTTTTGGACCCTAAAGAATTAGTCCCGTTGCGGTACCCTCGTCCGCGGATCCCTTATCGCCGGATAGCAACGAATCGAGATCTACGCCGATAAGGAAGGCTCCCCAGCGACGAGTCCTAGGATAATGCAGAAATTTCGAGGCGGTTATCGACCTGAAGATCCACGGAAAGAGGTCAGCACCTCTTGACCTAATTGAGTTGCGGACCCCCCAGGAAGGGGAAATTGGAGCATGGAGGTCCCGCAAATTTGCGGTGACCTCCAGAGATCTTTGGACTGCCGTAGAGTGCCGCTAAAATTGAGATTACCGTGCGAAATTGAGAAGCCCGTTTTTCGCCCCCGTGGTTTTCGTCCATCGATTGGATTGGGAAAAGTGCCTGGTGCCGTCTTCCTGGAGTGGAGGTAGAGTGCCCGGACGCCCACGACGACCGACGAGACATCCGGCGAAAAAGGTAGCGAGAAGGGTACCGTACCCTTTCTCGTTTCTCATTTCCCTTTTTTTTTTTTATTCGTTCTCGTTTCTTTTTTTTGTTCCCGCTCTCGTCCTCCCTTGTAAAGTTTTTGGTTTCCGTCCCTTTTCCGATTTAGTTGAGCCCCCATCGCGTCTTTTCTGTCCCCCTTTTTGAGTGTCCCCTCTTACCGTCGCTGTGCCCCGTGCGATCGTGTTGTAACACGGTTTCGCGTTCTTTTTTCTTTTTCTCTTATAACGAATTTTCTTTTTTTTTGGTGCGTAATCGTTCAAAAATCTCGGTCGCGTCCCCCCCGCTTCTCTCAGCACCGAATCTTAAGTTTTTTTTTTGACTGCGCTATTTCTTTTTCTTTTTGGTTTTCGCTGCATTTTTTTGTTTTGTTTTGTTCTCTTTCGTTTACCGCGAATTCATATTTTTTTTATTGTTCATTCAGTTCTCGCTAGTATTTTAGAGCTCTTTTTCTTGTATATTGTTCTTTTTTTTTTTGTTAGCAATAAATTGCGCGTTGCGCCTTTTTTTTTATTTCCCGCGTGAGTCTCCTTTTTTTTTCTGAGAAGGAGGCAGGATCCCCTCTGGGACTCCTGCCCTCCCTGAGTTCGCCGAGCCCCCCCTTTACTCCCTCTCGTGACTATTAAGGTGGTTTTTTTGTTTTGTGCATTTCCTTTTTGTTGTTTTCAGGTGTTTCTTTTTTTTTGTTGTCTCGTTTTCTTGCGTACCGCGTCAGGATCCCCAAAAAAGGATCCTGACTGGCGCCCAATAACCCCTTGGAGCTCTTACGAGCAAGGGTGCCCTCCCTATAACGACCCTTACCCTCACGGGAAGGGACGAAGGGGCAGGATTTGTAAACGCCGGTATCTCCGTGTCCACCTAGAAAGGGGAAACGGGGAGATCGGCGGTCGCAATATATATAAAAATTTAAATAATATCAGCTCCATTTTTTCATACAAATAAATACAATTTTCTTTCAGTTTTTTGCTCTTACCGCCGATTTCCTTTTTGCTTCGACCACATAAAACTTAAATTCACACTTTCCTTATTCTTTCAATACGTCCTTACACATAAAGTATCCAGCGGTGAGTGGGGCGAGGACCTCTACTGCTTCGCTCACCTCTGATTATTTCGCCTTTGAATATATATACATAAATAGATTCGCTTCTCGCTCATTACAAAGTAAATATAACTAAAGTTATTTCTACGAGATGGCAGTACCATTACACATCTCCCCTTATTTTAAAATTATTGGACTCAAAAATTTTAAAATCATTTACATTCTATCTATTTACAATTTTAAGGCAAAGCCTTCGTCGCATGTTTATACGGTCTTAAACTATTACGATTGTACACTCCTTTGATTAATTTATCATTCGTCACATCACACAATTGAAATGCGTTATTTTCAAACGTACGCAAGATTTTAAACGGACCATAATATAAATGATAAAACTTTGATATGGTTTTGCTTAACAAATTCGAATTCTGTGGAATCCTTAACAAAACTAGATCATTTACTCTGAGCTCGATTATCGAACTAACACCTTGATATTTTTTTCGTCTTTTCGCCTGCTTTTGAATGTTGTCACGAGCTATTATAATCTTTTGTCCCCACAACAGTTCATCCTGATCTGGGTACTGCACCAAGCTTTCAATTTTATCTTTAGGATAGATACCAAAATGTAATTCAATTGGACTATACCCAGTAGAAGAATGAATTGTTAGGTTGATTATTTCTTCGATTTCGGATACATATTTTGCCCAACTGCTATGCTTATCACTACAAAGTGTTCTAAACATCCTACCCAATTCACGCATAGATCTTTCGGTTGGGTTGCTCTGCGGATGACGGATGCTACAAAATTTAACCTTTATTCCTTCTTTAGACAACATATTTTTCCACTCTGGCGACGTGAATTGCGATCCGTGATCTGATAAGATCGCGTCAGGTTTTCCACATTTAGGTATATAATCATCCAATATCTTTTTTAATGTTACTCTTGTCGTGGCTTTCTTTAATAAATAACATTTATGAAGTTTTGTAAAAGCATCTATGATAACAAATATATATTGCACTCCCCCTATAGATCTAGGTAGCGGACCATAATAGTCCACAGTAATTAATTCATTTTTACGGCTAGTTTCAATAGACTGGTATTCACCTTCCATACGATAATTTAAAGGTTTCGTCCTTTGACACAAATCACAGTTAACTACAAATTTTCGTACATCAGATGTCATTTGATGCCAAAAGTAATACCTTTTTATGTATGACAAAGTCTTATAAACTCCAACATGTCTTAAACGTTCATGGGTTGCCGATATTATTTTATATATAAGAACGTTAGGAACAACAATTCTCCACCTACAATTATTAGGATCATAATTGAATAAAATCTCATTTACAATTCTATAATACTTTAGTAAATTACCTTTCTTCACCTCCTCCATGACTAACCGTATGTTTTGATCCCCATTTTGCAATTCCGATAAATTTTTTATACTAGTTTTAAAATCTTTGTCAAAATCTAACAAATTAATAAAACAATCTTCTAGTTCAAAGTTCTGTGAAAACGATACAGGTATTTTTGAGATATATAGCGATTCTTCGTTCTCTTCCTCAAACTTTGCTATCGGATTTCTACTAAAAAAATCGGCAACAATATTATCTTTTCCAGCGCAATGTGCTATTTCAAAATCAAATTGTTGCAGATATATACTCCATCTAATGAGTCTCGAGCTTAGAAATGGTGTCGTTTTCAGGAAAATTAATGATTTATGATCTGTAATAATTGTGAACTTATTGCAGATCAAATATGTTCTCAGCTTATAAACTGAATACACCACTGCTAAAAGCTCTTTCTCAGTCGTTGTATATTTCTGCTCTACTGTTGACAAACATCTACTGATCAATGAAACAATAAAATATTGTCCCGCATCATTAATTTGATATAGAATTCCGCTTATGCCTTTATCCGATGCATCTGTTTGTAGACGAAATGGTACATTAGGATTGACATGGGCTAACATTACACAATTCGCAAAATTTTCTTTTAATTGCGTGAATGCTAACGAATGTTTTGATGTCCATTTCCACATAGATTTCGAAGCTAGTAAATCTCGAAAAGGTTCAATATATTCTGAATGTTTCACAGTAAATTGCCAATAATAAGTACAAACTCCTAAAAAACTTTGTAATTGTTTTAAATTTTTGGGTTCTTGAAATTTTCTAATATTTTCTAAACGATCCGTGGCTGGACGAATTCCTTGCACAGAAAGCTCAAATCCCAGAAATTTAACCATATTACAACAAAATTTCGATTTATCTAAGCGTAATGTGAAGTTTTGATCCTGCAATTTAGCAAAGATATTATCCAAATGCTCAAGATGTTCCTCAAAACTACGTGATGTTATCAACAAATCATCAATGTATTTCGTTAAATATTTGTCAAAAGTTGTACCTAATGCGAGACTTATAGCTCTTATAAAACCACTTCCAGCTGTTTTCAAACCAAACGGTATTCTCCGAAATTGATACAAGGTACCGTCATATAGGAATGCTGTATACTTTCGCGCTTCTCTTGTCAATGGTATTTGCCAATATCCGTTGGCAAGATCGGACGTCGTCATATACTTGCATCCACTATATTTTTGCATAATCTCCGAGATTAACGGTGGGGATTCTTGATCAGCTTCAATTACATTATTAAGAAATCTTGCATCCAGACAAATTCTGACTTTTACATCTTTTTTCATTACTATTCTTAAAGGATTACAATAACTACTAATTGATCGCTCGATAATGCCGGTTTTCAACATATTGTCAATTTCTGCTGAAACTCTATCTCTCAGAGCAAATGGCACAGGATATGACTTTCGTACAATGGCGTTTTTATCCCGCAGGATTATTGGATGTTCATAAGATCCAGCAGGGATTGTCTTATAAGAAAATAATCGTTTATATTTCATTAATAAATTAACCAACCTCTCGCGTTCCGATAAGTCCAGTGACGGAAGATTACTCGCGATAGTTGTTACATCAGTATAAAAATTGTGGTCCTCTCCTTCCGAATACAAATGACATAAATCAACAGATAAATCATTGAAACAATTAATTCCCATTTCGGTTTCAGTATCTACAACCTTACTAAACAATACATTATTATTATTCTTATGATTATTAAAAGAAATTCCTCCCCTTACTTCAGAATAACCTTCTGTCGGGCAACAGTACAAATTATTTTCTTGAACACAATCTATATTCATGTGCTTCTGGTCATCAGTAATATACAAAAATGGTAAATCTTCATTATAATTAATATTTTCTAAATTTTCAACATTTTCTTCAAGGACTATTTCATCCAAATCCTCATTATAACAAGTATTTTCTAAATTTTCGACATTTTCTTCAACAATTATTTTATCCACATCCTCATTAATCTTCAATAAATCATCACAACCCTTTTTCTTACTTGCTACGTTATTAACATATATATCACCTTTATCAAATACAATATTCTCATGACTCAAATTCTCATTAAAACGTCTTTTTTCATTCACCTCGTGAGCTACTTTCATGAATTCCTTAACATTTTGACTATTTCCATCAACGGTCTTTTTATCGTGCTGTTGATTGACACGAATACAAACCTTTGTACTAGTTACGTTCATTTCGGGATTAACCCCTGAACTATTGCACACAGCGTTACACGAATTAGGATTATCTGATGTAAAGCGATTATTACTAATAATATAACTTGAATCTTCCATAAGATTGCCATATTGTTGTTGATTACGATTGTTTTCATGCTCTTTGGAATGATTTGCCTGATCGGAGGCACAAATAAGCTGTATGTACGTATAACTATCTTTATTTGAAGATCTCAATTTCTCTAAAGACGCAACCCCAAACGTCACAGAACTCATGGGAACGGGAATTCCATCAATACTAATTGCTTGATCATTGTAATTCAAGACCACCCGATTTTGTAATAGCCAGTCATTACCAATTATCATAAATGAACTCAAATATGGTATAACCAAAAATAAAGAACTGATCTTAATTTCTCCAATTATCAAATCTAACCATACCTGTTTCTTAACCTGAGTTCGTTTCTTCCCAATTGCAGTCAAAACGGTTAGGCTAGTAACAGGAAGTTCCGAAATAGTAAAATATTTTTTTAGATAATTATAAAAATCTTCAGAAATACAAGTCACTTGGCTACCTGTATCAATTAATGATTTTATAGGTATATTAGCAACGTTAACTAACATGTGGAGACACATTGGAATTTTATAAGTATTAGAAAGATTTGTTTGCGGCACATGTAAATTTTCCTCAATCAAATGATCCCCTAATATATCAAAAGGATCGCAGTGTTTTATGGGATCCTTAAAAACACTGCTTACCCGTTTAAATGTTGATCTCGATGGCTACCAGATTGATTTGGTGGTGGAACATTCATCGGAGGAATATTGACACTAGGAGGACAATCAGAAACTGATGCAGCAAAATCTCTAGATCTTTCAGCTTGAACTCTAGCAACTTCTACCGGTTGATTAGAATATGACTGATTAGGATATGTAGTATGATAATTATTGCTATTATTGTTATTAGATGATCCACTATAGTTAGATCTATTCCTATTAGCATTTCTCCTATCTCTGCCTACAAAACCATTATTATTATTATTATACATGTTATTAAATCCATTGTTATTTCCTGCATAATTTTCCGATCTATTCCTTTTATCAATTTGCCGCTTTTGATTTATCAAATCTAAATGTGCCAAAGATTGTATGACAACATTTGCTTTCTCATAATCTATACCAGTCAGTGATGATTGGACATACAAAGGCAATTGCTGGACTATAGTGTAGTTAACTTCATACTGTGACATGTTAGGAAAATATTGAGCCTCTTTCATTTGCTTCAAGAAAAAACCCTGTAGACTATCCTGATCCGCTACGTATCTTCTAGATAACCATATACTTTTCAATGAAACTTGAATAGGAATTGAATAAAATTCTTTTAAAAAACTAACTTTAAATGATTCATAATTCTCAAAATATTTAGTCTCAAACCACAACTTTGCCGTCGATTCAAGAGCACTTTCAATTAAAAATAATTTGGATCTGTCTGAAATTTGTTTTGCAATAAAATAATGTTCAATCTTGTTAATAAATTCTTTTGGATTTGTTGTTAAGCCATCATATTTTGGTAATTTCATTTCATTATGGGCCGAGTCTAAATAACATTCAACTCTATCCAATCTACTTGCATTCGCAAACTGTACATTATACCGATCAGACCGTAAACGATCGATTTCTAAACGATACGAATGCATCTCTTGACGGATACGTTCCATCTCTCCTATTATATTCGCATTATCATTTCCTGTCACATTATTGTCATTAATTGTATCATTATTTAACATTCGTTCTCTTTCTTGACGCAAAGAATCAATTTCTAACCTCAATCTTTCGCGTTCATTTCGCATACGTTCAACTTCTGATTCTACAATACTTTCCCTACTTTCATCCATTTCAATTATTCGTTCTTGACTTATATTCGCGTCTATATTAATTTCTTGTTCCAAATTAGGAATTTTCTTTGGTCTACCTCTCAATCTTTTAACAGGTGTCTCTGGATTATTTGACCTTGGTGGAGTTCTAATTGTTCTCCCCATTAAATTCAATAAAAATATCAATTTTTCTTTCTTTAAAATGTAAAATGTAAAAAAATAATTTCATATAAATAATAAATTAAGGACTTTTCACAACTTCACAATTTTTGTAAAACTAATAAATTAGAAACTTTCACAATCATAAAATTTCGTATAAATTATAAAATGTTTTAAATCACATAAATTTAATATAAGATGAATATTTTCTTTGTCCTACTGTTTCGGGCGCCATGTATAACTCTCCTGGTGTCGACTCGCCTCGTGGCTGATATCGCCGACAAGCTCAATGTAATCCAAGAGAATCCTGAGTATCCTTGCAGAATCCAGGAAAAAATCCAACTCCAAAAATTTCGGGAGATAATATTCTTTATTGCTCCATGATAATTCTTTTCTTTTATTTGAAATTATCATATCCGTTCCGGTATTAATGATTATTTCCAGATCCACGTGGCTTGGTCGTCGTGATCTTTTATTTTCCAATTAAATTAAACTCCCAAACACCTAATATATATATAAAAATTTAAATAATATAAGCTCCATTTTTTCATACAAATAAATACAATTTTCTTTCAGTTTTTTGCTCTTACCGCCGATTTCCTTTTTGCTTCGACCACATAAAACTTAAATTCACACTTTCCTTATTCTTTCAATACGTCCTTACACATAAAGTATCCAGCGGTGAGTGGGGCGAGGACCTCTACTGCTTCGCTCACCTCTGATTATTTCGCCTTTGAATATATATACATAAATAGATTCGCTTCTCGCTCATTACAAAGTAAATATAACTAAAGTTATTTCTACGAGATGGCAGTACCATTACACAGTGGTGGGTAAATGACACGATTTGATTTTTTTTACGTGACACGGTCATAAATGTCATTAATGTCAAAAATTTGAAAACGTGATAAATTCAATTTTAAATTATTAAAATATTGTAGCAAAAGCCTAAAAAATTAAAAAAATTATTAGGAAGTATACAAATAACTAATAATAAACCATTATCAGATTTTTTTTTCAAGTATAAATTTTATTGTACGTGCGTACGTACGTGAAGATCAGTAGCTTTTTACTGCAATTTTTAATGTGTAACAAACACGAAAGAAAGCAAGAAAAGAAAGTACTCGAATTTCTAAGAGTTTGACGAGGACACTCCAATTTTTGTCTACAATTTTTAGTTAGCAATATTTAGTTGTTCTGTTCTTGCTAAAAACGTATAGAAGTTTGGTATTATATATTTAATACATTCAATTTTCACGTAATAATTTATACATTTATTTGAAAAATACTTAAATTGTATAAAATGGACGCGCAGAGGTAAGGAATTAAAAACTTAACCTTTAAATACTTAACCCTTGGATATCGTAAAATTTTATTCTCTGATAATCAATTATTGTTTTCAGAAAAAAACGTATCGATGATGCGTTAGCAACATTTTTTTTTGGTTGTAACGTACCTTTCAACAATGTCGAGTCTGAATATTTTATAAATTTGCTGAGAGAACTAAATCCTGACTACTCACCTCTGACAAGAAAGACTTTGTCAAATTCGTTTCTCAATAATCTATATCATAATTATCTAGATTCTGTCCGATCGGATGAGACGAACGACGGAATACTTATGTTAGACGGCTGGAAAAATTCCGTAGCGAATACAAAAAATGTTGTTGCACTTGTACGAACAACTAACGGTCATAATATTTCTTTAGAATCATTCGATTTCAGTCAGATAAGAGAAACGGGTGCAGCTTTAAGCGAGATAGTAAATACTTGCTGTGATAAAGCTCTCCAAGAATTTAATATACGTGTTTATGTTGTTCTTACCGATAACGCGGCCAACATGATAAACATGGGATTAAATGTTAATTTGTGGTATTTCACTTGTAATAGTCATTCTGGAAATCTTCTATTTAAATCACTAACAGACGTTGAATTCGATAGAAAAGTGCATAATGTTGTGCGAGAATTCAAATTTTCCAGCTTAGAATCTCAATTGGAGCAAGAAGGTGATAAGAAGATGATTATTGCAGGTGAAACACGATGGTGCAGCAAAAGAAATTCTTACAGACGCTGTTTAGGAAACCTACCGATGATGCGCGAAGTAATAAGAAAAAATCAGTTAAAGGCACCAGTTGATCGTTTTCCTTTTAAAAATGAAGTGCTTCAAACTATAGCAGATCAAGAATTTGAAATGAAATTGATAGCTGCGTTATTAAATTATGATCCTGTCTGCGAACTTGTAAATATGTGTCAAAAAAGTGATTGTAGCATAGCTTTTGCAACTGAAAAGTGGCTTAGTTTACAGTTACCATACTTAGAGGGGAAACAATTTGACGATGTGTTAAATAATCGCTTAGATAGAGTAATTAATAAGTATGGACTGTCAGCTAATTTTCTGCACCCTGTATATCAAGGTCATAGATTTTTAAATAACGAACAATACAAAGCTCTAATGGATGATTTTTTTCGAGAAAATTTGAGTGAAGAGGGTCAGAATCAACTCCGAGATTATACTGCTCGGCATGGATTTTTCGATGTATTGTTCAACGAAGGCTTTAATTCCTGGAAGATTTTTTGGAGAAGTGCTGAAGCTTTTTATCCAGAACTCTCTCAGCTAGCAAAAAAATTGTTAAGTATACCTGCATCGACTGGAGATTTGGAACGGTTATTTAGCGAATGGACTCTTGTTCACTCCAAACTACGCAATCGGTTAAGTGACCACAGATCAATCAAATTAATTACCTTATATTACAAATTTAGATTCAAACATGCTCATTTCTTATACGAAGAAGAAGAGGAAGAAGACGACGAGGAGTAAAAATAAAAATCCTATGGAAAAATGTAATTTTACAAGTATTATATTTCTAAAACCATTATTACAATTTTTTATACACTTTTAATTTTTGTTTTCATTAACGATTAATAATACCTTTTTTATTACCCCGTTTAATCTGCTTAATATTACATGCATATAATCTTATTATAAAATTATTATTCTTTTGTGAACAGAACGTATTTTCAAACATACATTAAATATAAAACATATTACTTTAACAAACACTTAAAATTTTTTTTACTTAATTTTTTATAGCTTATTTTTTATTTTAGAAAAATTACTTTACATTTTTGGTGTTTATATAAAAATAAATTTTTTATACATCAGTTATTCAAATTAAGAAAATAATATAACTCACAAGCTTTTTGTGGTTCCAGGCCACAAAAATTAAAATTTTTATATTCTTTTACACTGTTCGGACATGAAAAAGCTGGTATTTTGTTCAATCTTAATGCAAGTTTAGATAAATCATAATGATTTCTCTCACAAGCGCGCCAAAATACATCACAAGAGTCTATATTGTTCGTGAACAATGTCTCAAATATGCCAGTTTCATCCTCATATTCAAAATAACTTTTCATACCAACTTGCTTAATTTGCTCAACAACAAAGCGCGTAATTTGTTGGTTGTAATCGATCTTTTCTTTGAAAAAGAGAGCCTTATACTTTGGATTGAGACGATTCGCAGTTAACGTGACTGCACCGGCAATACTATCAATTATTGATTTCACAATTTGAGCAATATCATCGCTACAATCATCGTGTAAGAATAAATACCAGTCCTCCAGTTCACAAGCTCTCGAATAATCAATTTTTTGTTCATGTTTTAATTTTTCAATTATAAATCTTAGTACTTTAATGTGATTATTTATTTTATCTTCGATTTTACGATCACACAAAATATTCATTGCTTCGTCAGTTATTGTTTCATCAGTTGTACTAAAAGTTTGACGCAAAGGTCGAAGATTTTTTAAGACGTAATTATGAATCAAAGTATAATTTTCATAATTATTAGCACCAGTTTGATCATAATTAATTAACAAGTCTCCCTTGAATTCGTAGAAGGTTCTTCGAAGATTATCTGATTCTTGTAGTTCTGCAATGATAATTTTGAGCGTACGCACTAAGTCCATATCAATAGCTTGTTTAAAAAAGTTGTCTAATCTTATTGACATACACTAGAAATTTGACACATTTAGATGATTTGGCAATGCCAATTTTACATTTGAAATTGAAGAAAATATGGGAGTTTTGTATTTGACTTCAGCTTCCAATAGCGACTCTTCGCTAAATGACTGGAGCGAATTTTCTTTGTCAGAAATTTTTACAAATAGACATTTGTTTTTTTCACTAAAAGTCGTGCTAATAAAATGTTCTTTTGTTGAATTGATCATCAAAATTCCTGATCCATTGCACTTTACACTTTTTGTATATTTTTCATACATTTTATCTATTAAATCAACTGAATCTTCTAAAGACGGAAAAGTGTACGATGGTCGAATAAGATGAAACAATCGCTTCCAAGATCCAGACTTAAGAGATGATAATTGTATTTGGTGAATAAACAATACCTCCTACAAAGCTTCATGTATTTCGCTTAAAGACTCTTGGTTGATTTCATCGAGATAATAATTTATTTGTTTTTTTTAACAACTCTAGTTTTAGCAGTACTTTTTACCGACGACTGAAAATTATTAAATTTTAAAATAAATAGTCATGAATTATTATTTAATACGTATAAATACACAATTTTTTTTTAATACTTTTTTTTACTTACAATTGGAATTTCTTTGGTAAGATCAAATATAGCGCCAGCGCTATCATCTAAAGACTCATCCATTATCAAACTAGTGGAAGCTTTACGTTTATTCATATCAATTACTGTTTTGCCATTATTATTTTCAGCACTCTGACTAGTTTGGTTAATTAAATCATTTTTTGGCTCATTTTGATAAATTTTTGGCAGTCTTCCGCAAATTTTTCTACAAAAAATACAAAAGAGATCGTTAAATTTAATTATTAATAATTATTCACATACAGTGTAAATTTAAATACGTAAAAATAAAAAAATTTAAGTACCTGTGCCCTTCTAACCTCTTTTTTCCTGTGTTAGTCAGTTCATTTTTACAAGTATTGCATAACGCAACGAACTGATTGTTCTTGTTTTTTACTCGAGTAAAACCATTTAAGGTATACTCATTGTGTGGATTTCTACCACTACTAACTCCACCCACCATCGTCACTTTTATTTAAAGAATAATGAATAAAAGTAACCCGATCAAGCATGCCGAACGCAATTGTCTTTCTCTCTCCCTCATTCTTAGAACTTACGAGGTTATCGGTAACACTATAACTCTACACTCTACAGTATGGAACTAGAAGAGGGAAATTATGAAAAAATTTTAAAAGTTTAGTTGACTATTTAACGATTTGAGGGTTTTTGACATTTATGACACGTTTTGTCATTAATTACCATTTAAATGACATTTTTTACTGACATTATTGACGCGTCAAAAATGTGTTTTTGACACGCGTCAAATGTGCTACCCACCACTGCTCACAAGTCTCCTTTGATAAACACTATACAGGATGTTTCATAACTTATGCCACACCCGAAAACCCCGAATAGAGCAAAATATTCTAACAAGGG